>JAAWWB010000991.1:0-25006 GCA_018804465.1 Populus tomentosa
TAGGTGTCGACTTCTTAAACAAGAGCTTTTCCCCTAAAAGAACAAGATGCTAGAAATGTGTTCTTTTTCCATAATTTGAGAATTAATTTTTAGGGCCGCCGCGATGTCGGGTGCGACACTGTCCAACTCTTTTTGATGTTAGGCATCCAGTTGAGTTTTTTCTTTGTTTTTCATTTTTTTTCACAACTGCATGTTATGAGAGCGCGTTTTAATGGGGGGGGGACCTATATTTCATGTATCTGTGCAATATTATGACAATTCATAGATGTATGTTGAACTTGCATGAGTATGAATGCAACTTATTGGGTATGGATTCGCTTTTCAAGGGGTGACATAACGATCGTTATTCTCTAGATGTGTGGTCAAATCCGAATCCAATATCATTATTGCATTGCCAAGAGTATATCTGCTTATCCTTTTGTCATTTGAGCTTTCAGCGATGTATACTTGGTGTCTTTTGTTATGCATCTAATGTCTTTGAGTAGCAGTATCTCACTAACATCCAGTTTAGGGCAGTCTCCCTCAGTCATTTGTAAGGATTCAGACTCGATTCCATACTTAATAGTTGTTATATTAGGAATAACAACCATTATATCACTCGAAAGCCCCATAATAAGGATGCTTACATGTTTAAGCTTATCTTAGTGAAATTACACAAGGATCAACCTAAAGGGTAGGTTCTAGTCATTAAATGGATTGAGGTAATTTTGCTATCTAGTCTCAAAGGTCTTCCGTATGCTTAGTGATCATCCTTAAAAGGTTGTTATGAGGTTTACAAGCAGTGTGAAGATAGAGGCCTCGAGTAATATCAATTCGGCGTATCGACTACTATCAAAGAAATAATCATGCGAGAGTTGGATGGTTTAACGAGCCTGACCCAGGCTAAAGCTATTGAGGTGCCATTACTCCTCCACTTATCTTAAAGTTGATACCATACATAAAAAATGAGATGAGTGATGTGTGAAGGCCTTAGATCCATATCCAATATATATGGATGATAAACATGAATAACTATGCATTCTAAAACAGTAAAAAGAGAAAAACAAAAAATAAAACTTCATAAACACAACATAGCAATAATAAAGAAAAAAACAGTATGATAAATATTGTTTAGCAATAAAAAAGAAAAAAAACAAAGCTTAGTCATAATTTCCCAGTGGAGTTGCCATTCTATCACACCCGGACATCATGGTGAACGTTCAAAAATATTTTCTCATGGAAAAAAAAAAGAACAGATATCGGGCATCTTGTTCTTTGAGAGAAAATGGTCTAGTTTAAGGAGTCACCATCTAGTATTATGGTCACGAGAAACCCTAACTGGTCACCAAAGATTCTTTGGTACATGACTGGTTATATGGAAGGAAAGATATTATCACCCCTAAAACATTCTAACTAAGGTAGGCTGCATTGCTGGTTTTGTATTAAATTGCTAAAGATTTATTTTTGTTATGTTCTTATGGTCTTTCTATAATATTCCTGACTCAAATGTCAATGAATATTCACTTATAAATATTTTTCCAACTCTAGCATTGATAAATATTGCAAAACCTAAAAAGTATGATATTCCTAACTTTGATGCCAGTAAATAAATCCACAAAATTTTGTATTAAAAAAACAAAAACTTAAAGAAAAGGGTCGGGTCACTGGTCCAAACCAGTGACCTAGCTGGCCACTGTTGCACGCATGCATGAATGGTTCATGCACGCATGCATGCAACAGCAACCAGTTAATTTTTTTAGCAAGGAAGGAAACTTACCTGGGTGTGCTGCAATTGGAGGCGAAGTCGAGGGAGATGGCTGGGCGCTGCTCGCGGTTGTCAATTCAACCTGTTGCTTATGATGGAATTGGGGTGCTGTCACGGAGGAGATCTTCCAAACTATTATTGCTCTTGAAAATGAAGATGACGGTGATGGAGGGCTGGCCTACTAAAACCATTTTCTTCTCCTTTGTTTTCCTTTCGTTCTTCCCCTGGTCTTCTTTTTGTGCACTCCTTGTTTATATTATGCTCGTCTGTTTTCCTTCTCTCTTTACTAGTTCTTTTTATGCTAGCGTTGTGGACGTATGAATGTCTACAATCGTGGCTGTGGAGAAACAACTGTTGTTTCTTATGGTGGATGTTGCTCAAGTCACTGAAATTCGAGCTGCCACTACTATGAAGAGAAGGTTGCTGCTGGAAATGCAGGGGTGTAGCTGATGCCGATGGTTGTTATTTTAGGCGAGGAGGAAAGGAAAGAAGGGTCCCCTCTGCTGCTACTGCTGCTGGCTTGCATTTTCTCCTGGTTGCTGGAGTTGTTGATGACATTGCTGCTAATCTTGACTACAACCAACATTGGGGATGGAGCTCACAGTTGGAGGCAACACTATTGATGGCTGAGGATGAAGTCTTGCTATTGTCTATATGAACTATATTTGCTGCCGTATTTCTCATAAAAGGGAGCCAACCATGAGGGACAGGGATGATGTTGTTGTTGTGGCGCAGAGAAGAAGTTCCTGCTGGACTAGGGGGAAAGAGAAGACGAAGACCTCTCCTACAACATCGGACGAAAGCCTATATGGTGGCTTTTGGAGGTTGAAGGGGGCCTCTATTTTGCTGGGTCTGTGAGATGAGGGAGATGAAAGGTGGTCTTTTTTTGTGTTTTCTGCTCAGTCTGGGTTTCAGGGATGAGCTGAGGGGGGAAAGAGATGATTTAAGAGCCGTTTTTGGAGGTCGGGGAGGAAGAAAAGGAACGGGCTAGGGGGATTTAAAGAACTTATTTTATTTTTTAAAGTTTGAATTTGATTAAGCGGATAACTAAAATAAGGATAGAACAAAAAAGTACATTATAGTAGTAGTAGTTTTGTGCAAGCTGATAAAATCATATTTTTCATCGAAATTATGATATTTTAATTTTACCTTTTAAACTTGTAAAATAAAATAAAAAACCGGGTCTGAGTTACAACACTTAATATTGCATTAAATAAAAAACCAACGGGCCAAAATTGGTGGCTAGTATAGGGTTCATTGCCCCTCCTCTCTTTTTTTTCTTTTTATGTTTCTTTTTTATAGGGTTTTTGATAATGGCCTCTCTCTAGGGTTTCTTGTAATTGTCTCCCTCTATTTTGCGCATATACTAAGATTTGTATTTATAGTGCAAGAGTTTTATTGTGTGTAAGAAATAAAATTTCGATCAAAGTCATGTTTTTCTTTAAAGTATGAATTTGATTAATAATTAAATTAAAAAATGAATAACTATTTTTATCTTGAAGATTAGAATAAGTTGAGAATAATGGAATGTGTTGGGTTGTGCCTTAGCCAACCTTTCTATTTATATAGAGGTAGCAGAACACTACAGTAACTGTAATGATTACAACATCCTATATTAGAATCCTATTCTGATAGATACATGAGTAACTGTAATGATTACAAAATCCTATATTAGAATCCTATTCTATAATATGCCCCTTCAAGCTGAGGGTGGGGGATCAACCCGAAGCTTGAATCGAAAAGCAGTAAAGGATGCAACAGGAAGCGGTTTAGTGAAGACATCGGCAAGTTGATCCCGAGAGGGAACAAAACGAATCTGAATTTCTTTCTTGGCAACACGGTCACGGACAAAGTGATAATCCACTTCAACATGCTTAGTACGAGCATGGAAGATAGGATTTGCTGAGAGATAGGTAGCACCAAGATTATCACACCAAATGGTAGGGGCAGAGACTGAGGGAACCTGCAAATCTGTTAACAAGTATTGCAGCCAAATGACTTCACCGGTACCATCAGCAAGGGCTTTATACTCAGCCTCAGTAGAGGATCGAGCAACAGTGTGTTGCTTGCTGGATTTCCAAGAAATCAGCGTCTGACCAAAAAAGACAAGATAGCCGCCTGTAGACTTGCGATCATCAATACTACCAGCCCAATCTGCATCTGTAAAGCCATGTAGAGCAAAAAAGGAGCCTCGAGTGATATGGAAACCATAAGATGCCAATAGCGTAAAATATGTTTGACAGCGGCCTAATGAGAATCTGTAGGAGCATGCATAAACTGACAGACTCTGTTAACAACAAAGCATATATCTGGACGGGTGAAGGTAAGATATTGAAGAGCACCCACGATTTGACGAAATCATGTAGGATCAAAGAATGAAAGATCCGGTAATAAAATGACTTTCGAAGGGGAGACTAGAGTATCAACTGGTTTGCAGGAAGTCATACCAACTCGGTAACTAAGTCTTTAAACTCTCCCCGAAGACCACGAAACACATATAAATTGAAATCTTCAAGCGAAACTAGCCGACCAGCAACGGCCAATTCATCAAATAAGGCCGTCGCTTTTTGCATAAACTGAGTTACTGATTCATCACCCTGTCGAAGATCCTGAAGAGAGCCGTGAAGTTGTATAATACGAGAGTTAGAGGTGGAAGCGAGAGCTCGCTCAAGAGTGCCCCAAGCTGAACAAGAACTTTGACAGCCAACAACAAGATGCAAAACTTCTATAGATAGGGAGGAAAGAAGATCACTTAGAATGAGTTGGTCCTGTTGTTTCCAGGTTTGAAAAGGCAGATTTACCTAAAGAGAGATACCATCATGGGCAAGAACATGTGTTGATGGACATGTGTTGGAGCCATCAACAAAACCAAAAACTCCTTGGCCTAGGAGATAAGGTAGCATCTGTATACGCCAATATAAATAATTGGTGTTTGTTAATTTGAGGGAGATGACTTGATGAGTGTGAGAAAAGGAGATAATGCTTGCGGCAGTAGAGGCAATAGAGGCAGCAGACGTGGGCTGTAAGAGGAGGCGTTCACCAGCCATGGCAGAGGAGAATCCAGGCGATGATGCAGCAGAGAAAAGCAGAGGAGGCACTGCAAGAGAAAAGGGCTGCACTATCGGAGAAGAAGAAAGCTGGACTGCTGGTGCTGCAGAATTTGAAGATGTATGTGGCGGCTGTTCCATTGAAGAAGGGAGGCTGGGAGGCTGGGAGAAAAGTAGGTTTAATTTATTTTAGGGTTTTGTGGCTCTGATACCAAGTTGAGAATAATGGAATGTGCTGGTTTGTGCCTTAGCCAACCTTCCTATTTATATAAAGGCAGCAGAACACTGCAATAACTGTAATGATTCAACATCCTATATTAGAATCCTATTCTGATAGATAATAGAATAGAACGCCAAAAGCACATTGTATCTAGTTTCTAGTTTTTGTACAAACTAACAAATCATATTTTTTATTGAAATAAATCTTTGATATTTTAATTTTATCTTTTAAACCCTGTAAAATTAAATAAAAAATAACCATACCAAAATTAAGTTATGGCACTTAATACTGCATTTCTTCCGGATACCCTCAAGTTTCTCCATGAATAGAGGTTGGGATACCCAGCAGTTTAGAAAACGAAATGGCTTCCATCCCCACGTTTGGCATTGCTGTCCTAAAATAATTGGACAGTGGTCAGACAAGCCTCGTGGCAAACGACTGAGAAGAAGGCCTGAGAATTTTAAATGGCAGTCTGGAGTGGCAAAGGCTCTATCAATTCTACTCATTGAGGTGCCATGAAATCGTGTGTATCGGTGGCCACTGAGGGAATACTCCAAAAGGTTAGAGCTTGAGATGAAACGTTTGAAATCTGCAGACCCAATTGCATTCAAAAACCCACTATTCCTTTCATATTGATGCAAAGTTTCATTGAAGTCCCCAACAATGAACATAGGTGTTGCAAATGCAGCTTGTAAGATAAGGAGATCATCCCACAGTTCACGCCTCTCATGTACTGTGGTTCCGGCATAGACTCCTATTATTGCACAATTAAATTGCTCCTCCACGTGTAGACCAAAAAGCGCTACCCAGTGCCCACCATCTTCGATTGACTATCTAGAGCCGTCGGTGAAATTGGAGGAATGCATTATTTACACCATAGCTTATATGGAATGCATTATTTTGATCGATCCATCTGGACATGTCTTCACCTTGTAAACCTATTTATAAGATATGTGCTTCACGTCTAAATAGAGTCTCTCATGTCTGATTTTCCATTAGAGCATGGATCTCCTCATCCATTTCATTCTTTCATTCACTACTCTGTGATATAGGCTCTATAACCTAAGCTTTCAAAGCTAATGTTATGCTTGCATATTTTGGATTTAGTTTCCGTTGTCTCCTTGACCTTCTCATTTATGACTGAGGTGTACCTTGTTCTTAAACTTTTGCTATCTTGGTTACTCTTCTTTAGAAAATATTTGATGAACACTAGTTTTCTAGGGGCTTGCTCGCATTATAGGATTTTCTTGATCATCAAATGTTGTAGACGACTCCATTTTTCAAGGTATTTGTTGCATATCCTTGAATAAGTCATTGGAGTCTTCTTCACAATGGGAATTATCTGTCACCTTCACCTTTTCTGGTGACCACTAGGAAGTTGGTTCATCAAACACGACATTCCTCGACACCATACATTTTATTGGTATTGGGATTGCAACATCTCCATACCTTTCTTTGCACATTTTAAACCCAAGAATACGCAATGAATCACTTTCTTATCTATTTTTCTTCGAAGAATATCGGGTATGAACACATAGCATACATATCCAAACACTCTAAAGTAACTCATCTTTGCCCTCATGCTCGTAACTTCTCGCATGATGAGGTGAATCTAAGATTTGCTTAGGTAAGCCTATAGATAACATGTGTAGCTGCCTTCATGCACTCACCTTAGAATCTCCTTGGAACATTCTTGACATGTAGCATACTTCTACAAGTTTTAGCTAAGTGCCTATTCTTTCTCCCCGCTACTCTATTTTGATGGGGCGCTGCTGGACAAGTAAGTTGCCGACGAATCTTGCATACTTTTAGATAGTTATTGAGTTCGTCACAAGTGTCACGTTATCTGTACGTAAGTATTTTATTTTCTTACTAACCTCACTTTCAACTTTCTTTTTTAAACTCTAAACTTTGCCGAGTTTTAAGATCTTTCTTTCATTTTTTTGAGAAGTATATGATTTCATTAAACATCATAACTTGACGGCATATGAAATTACAAAGCCTGCCATATATCAATTTTGCAGGAACTACCAAACAAAGCAAGGTCAATACATAGAGGACAAAAATGAGATATAGCCTAAGAAAGCAACATTGGAATCTACACAAGATAACCATTACATCAAAATCCAGGGGAAACTTTCAAGAGTCTCCAATTCATCTCTCTAGTGAATCTAGACCTCTGAAGAGAAGCACATTTAGCAGCCTCAGCTCAGCTATGCTCGAATCTAGTATCCCTACTGGCAAGGAAAAAATACCAAGGAGATGACCATGGTGGTTTCGCAGGACACCACCTATACTTGAGAGTCCAAGCTTTCCAAGAGAGGAGCCATCCACGTTCCACTTGAATCTACCAATGGGTGGAGGAGACCATATAACACCAGTTCTAGTAATCTGAACATTGGACCAACGGATCAGACCTTCTCTCGATCTTAATAGGTCTAAAAGGGAGCAAGGAAAGTCAGGATGAAGTGCTTTCAACCATAAGCATAGCCGAGTGATGAGAAGGAAGAAGACTGAATCATAGTTCGGCGACTTTTGTTGAAAGATTAGGTCATTTCGAAGAAGCCAAAGGGACCACGCCACTGAGAAAAACAACATCAATCATGCTTTCTTCTTAAATTTACCATGAACCATGACATTCCACTAAGAGAATAAGCCTGACAAATTCTTTGGGCAGCACCATGATAATCCCCACCACTTGATGATTTTGGACCAGATGATCCAATGCTTATGGCAATATAGAATTAAATGATCAACCGACTCTTCCTCGACTAGACAAATAGGACAGTTAGAGCCTGAACTATCCAAAACACCTCTTCTAACCAGCACTTCTCGGGTGTTGAGTCTGTTAATAATAGCCATTCAACAAAAGATCTCCACTTTAGGAGGGACTACACCTTTCCAGATCCTAGCAAAAGAGAAGCCATTGTTAGAATAGTGAGTGGGGCTTAGCAGCCCATATAAAGATTTAACGAAAAATCTTCCAGATTTGTTGTCCTTCCATATTAGTCTATCCTCTGCCTCGTTGCCTAAGTGCACCATTGAGAGAACGACATATAATTGTTCTAACAAGCCAATGTTTCGACCCCTCAAAGGTCTTGTCCAGGAAAAGAACCATATCCATTCAAAACCATCCCACATTCCCATCTTGTCAATGCTGGCATCTTTATCATTGGATAAATGGTAAAGAGTAGGGAAACGATTTGCAAGACAGTGATTGGCAAGCCAAATATCATGCCAAAACACTGTCCTCGTTGCCTAAGTGCAATCTCTTGTAACCTGTTATCTTTAACGCAATGGTTGATCATGCGTGTGCTTCCAGCTCCTGAAATAGGGGCTTATGGTAGGAAACCAGGGCAGTTAGTGTTGTGTATGAATTTGATCACTTTCTTCCACAAGCTTGTTTCCTCCGAGCCCAACCTCCATAGCCATTTATACAATAGAGCTTTGTTTTTATCCCTTAAAGGTCCAATCCCAAGACCCCCAATCCTTTTCGGAAGAGCAACTATTGTCTACGTAACATTGTATAATTTCCTACTTTCCTATTTTCTAGACCCCAAAAAGGATCTGAACTTCCTCTTAATTGTTGTTGCAACTGTTGCAAGCATGGGAAATAGAGATAAATAGTAGATGGGCAGGTTACTTAGGATAGATTTAAGTAGACACAGTCTACCCCTAATAGATAGGAATATGCCTTTCCATGCAGCTAACTTACAACTGATGTTGCGGATAAAAGGCTTCCACATTGAAATTTTGTTCATATTTGCACCGATAAGGAGACCAAGATATGTGATGGGGAGTTGTTCCTGCTTGTATCTAAGAATCTGCGCTGAGTGGCGACATACATGATCTTCAATACCCACTCCAATAATACTGCTTTTGTAGAAGTTGACTTTCAGCCCTGATATAAGTTCAAAGCACAAAAGGATACGCTTTATGTTTTGTAAACTAGATAGGGAAGCTGAACTAAATATAAGGGTATCATCCATAAACTGCAGGTGAGATAGGGCAGGACCAGTTTTGCCAAAATTTAGTCCCTTAATCAATCCTATACCACAACTATGCTGCAACATACAACTCAATCCCTGGACTACAATATTAAAAAGAAAAGGAGAGAGAGGATCTCTTTGGCATAATCCTTTTTCCAAGCTGAATTCCTCTTTGGGAGAGCCATTAACAAGAACAGTCATCTTTGCTGTGGAAATACATTGCATAATCCACCCTCGCTATATAGTTCTAAAACCCATACTAGCCATGACTTCATTAATGTATTCCCATAGAACATAATCAAATGTTTTATGGATGTCAAGTTTGAAGAGATAAGCTTTACCATGTTTTTCCTTGATGTAAGCAATAGCCTCATTTGTAATCAATACACTATCAAGTATTTCCCTACCTTTAATGCAAGCAGTTTGATTGTCTGTAATAACTTCTGGCATAACATGTTTCAGTCTGATTGCCAGCATCTTTGATATAATCTTATACAAGCTTCCCACTAAACTGATAGGTCTGAAATCTGCCAACTTTGCAGCACAATTTATCTTTGGGATGAGGGTAACAAAGGAGTTGTTAATGCCTGGAGGGAGAAGGTTAGATTGATAAAATTCTTCAACCATTCGGGTAATGTTCCTGCCTATAGTACTCCAAGCTTTCTTGATGAAGACAAAATTAACACCATTAGGACCTGGTGCCTTATTTCCTTCACAGTCCCAAACCGCAACTTTGATTTCCTCTGCAGAGAACATGCATTCCAGAGTAGCCAAGGATGAGGGCTACAACATTTGAAATTCCTGATGATAACGTAGGGGTCTTGGTCTGTCATGATGGGAATATAAATTACGAAAGAAGTTGAAGACAACTATCTTCATCTCTGTAGGATTAGACAACATCTTGCCATCAACCTCCAGGGATAAAATCTGGTTCCTTTTCTATCTTATTGTTGCAACTAAATGAAAAAAACATTTGTTTTTGTCTCCAAGCTTGCACCACTGCACCCTTGACTTCTATTGCGAAACAGACTCTTGCATTCTATACAAAGTTCTTAGTTTAGAGGCAATGATATTTCTTCTAATCAATTCAACAGCTGACAGGTCTCTGCATTCTTTGAGATGGTCGAGGGAGTTAGCTTCTAACTTTAGCTCCTTGATTTTGTTAGACATGTTGCCTACAACATCTTTATTCTAGTGCTTACATCTCTCTTTTAACATCTTGAAGGCTGAGACCATGTTCCTTCTACCAGTTGATGAGACCGAAATTGAGTTCTAGAAGCTTTGTATCATTTGCCTGAAGTCAGCCACTAGCAGTTCATAAACCAGAATGGTTTTGGCCCCAATTCGTAGAGTCTAATAATAGTTGCAGGGGTCTATGGTCAGAAGAGAACCTTGGGAGACCAAATAAAGTAGAAGTTGGAAGAAACTGCAGCCAATCACCCGATATGAAAATTCTGTCAAGGCGACTTGTTGCGTTACCTCTAGACTAGGTAAATCTTTTTCCATTTAAGGGGAGATCAAGAAGTACGCAACTATCAATACATTGCTTGAATCTTGTCATAGAAGCAGATACTTTTGAATCACCTTTTCTATCCGAGGGTGACAAAGTTTCATTAAAATCACCTGCAAGACACCATAGAGTGCTAACACTATCTTTGAAAGTAATCAAGTACTCCTATAATTCCTTCTTCAGGATACCATCAATCAGAGCATAAATAAAGGATACCATGCAATTCAAATTGTAACGAGTAAAGGTGCCTTCAACATGTAAAATACACCCATTCATAGCAATTGAACATCTATATACACAAAAAGAAACTGGATTCCATATACATAAAATCCCCCCAGAGAGGCCTAAAGAGGGGACTGCATACCAGTCCCTAGCATGTCGACCCCAGATAGAGCTAATAATACTATCATGATTATTTTCTATTTTTGTTTCTAATATACCCAGAACATCAATAGAAAATTTCCTACCCAAATTCCTCACGCATCTTTTCTTATCTCTGCCCTTTAAACCACAAACATTCCAAACAACAATACTACCCATAAAAAACGGGTTGAAAGAACCATACCGTCAGACTGGATAAAATAACTGGCTTACTCCTTTTTCCTTTGTAACCACTCCTTCTGCTCTTTATCTATGAGTCCCTGTAGTGTAGACATACTTGGAGTAGTCATTGATGAATGTCACTATATAGAGATATCCACTGATTGATGCCTCCTTTATTTTTCCAATACATCTAGGTGCATAAGCTCAATGTTAGTGTATATATTTAATTTATTAATAAAGATTTTATTTTTAATATTCATCAAATATCTGATTAATGAATCTAGAGTAAAGATAAATTTATAGGGATAAAAATGCTTTGCATAGAAAATTGTAAATTTATTATAATTATAAGATTTCTATTACATCAAAGCATTGTTTCTAAATATTCCTAATTAATGCTTTATTAATGCTTTATTAAGATTAACCATTAATTAGAGCTATTATGATTGATACATATTTTTTATATAAAATTAAGAAATTGTTCTTATAAATTGAGGTATGAAGGATACTTAAAACTAATATTTTGGTGCTTGTCATATGACATGTACACAGAACTGACCCGCATGAGAATTTCATATGAAGAAATCACCTGTGTCCATGTAAAGATTCATGTGATAGTTGTGCAAATGATCTTTAGACTTGCACTACAAGATTTAACAGTTTTACCGACGGAATTTTTCCGTCGACGTAAGACACATATTCCATCGGTAATTAATTTACCGATGAAATCACCGACGGAAATTATCCGTCGATGAATCTTTTGTCGGTAATTTTTTATCCGTCGGTAAATATGTTGGTAATAAAAAAAAATTATTACTGACGGATTTATTGGCGGAACAGACGCCTCGGTCAAAATATTTTTTTATTACCGACGGAAATTTCCGTCGGTAGATATTTAAAAACATTTTTAAAAAATTATTTTATAAAATTATAAAATAATTAAATTAACATAAATCAACATTGTATAATATATACTCAAAATGCTTGGAAAAAAGAATAAGAAAATCAACTCAAACAAATTTGCAACAAATAAATAAAACAAAAAAATTAATTCAACTAAAAAAATTCATATGAAAAAAATGAAGTTGCAATTGCTAAAAATTTAAAAATCCTATAAATAAATCAACTAAAAATTGATCTCATATGCAAAAAAAAAAATTTCACAACAACATTTATACAATTATTAAGAACAAAATAAATTAAAAAAAAAATAAAAAACAAATATAGTGAAAAAAATCATGAAAAAATAAGAGAAAAAAAAATCTTACCTTAATGTACTTGCAAGTGAAGCTAAGGAAATTTTTTTTTGTAAAGCATATTAATTAAAAAAAAAACTAAGAGGATAAAAGAAGAAAGAAGAAGAAGACATACCCGAGCATGGAGAAAAAGAGAAGGAGTTGAGGAGAGAAAAGAAGAGAAAGAAATAGATATTGATGTTTTTTACGTATAGTGAAGAAGAAGAAGAAGTAGAAGAAGAAGAAGAAGTAGAAGTAGAAGAGGAAGAAGAAGAAGAAATAATGAGTTTGTCTCTTGTGAAATAAGCGGATTCAGGTTTTTTATTGGGGCGCGTTACTAACGGATTTACCGATGGATAATTGAATATTAATATTTTTTAATTATTTTATCGGTAATTTCATCGGTAATATTTAATTTAAAATTTTGATTTCATAAAAAGTTTTCAGAAACTGCCAAAAATTACCGATGATTTTTCAATCCGTCGGTGATTCTATTTGTAATATTTAAATGAAAATTTTAAATCAATTGAATTTTTTCAGAAAACCACCAAATAACACCGATAAATTTTCAATCTGTCGATGATTTTGTCCGTAAATAACAACAATTAACAGTGCAATTGGAAGGTGAACAGTTCTGGAGCTCTCTGGAAAATACTGACGGAAAATTCCGTCGATAATTCCCTTTGTAATTGACATGATGAACAGTGTTCACAGTTTACCAACGGAAAAAATTCCCTTTGTAATTGACACGTCATCATTTTTTTCTTTTGTTTTAATTTTTTTTCCCATGGTAATTCCCTCGGTATATACCGAGGGAATATTTCCATCTGTAAAATCCCTCGGAAATTTACCAATGGAAATATTCCCTCGGTATTTTCGTTTGTATTTATTGATTTTCTGGTAGTGTTGATATCATTAAGTTATCTTATATAGAGAGTGTTATGTTTTGATTCAGTTACACATTGTTGTAATTAAGGATAACGAAGTGGCAGATATTGGATACAACATGAACTATATGAACGTATTTAAGTAAAAAAGAGAGGATTCATCATCCTAGATGAATTAGAGAAAATGTTATATTTGTTCTAAAATAGTATTATTGATTGTAAATTATTGTGCAAGGTGGAATAAGATTTGAAAAGAGTTTCAATTTTTATTTAAAGAATCAATGACTATGATGTTGAGAACAAACATGATTTGACATAGTAGACACACTCCATGCTATAATATTGAAATCAAAATATTATTGATGAAAAGATAATAATTACACTAAAAAACTAGTCACTGGAAGGTTAAGTCAAACAACTTATGATTTTTCTATTATTTGAGAGATCATGACATGTTACTAAACATTATACTTGATCTTCAAATATAAATTAATTAATTGTTGAATTGATAATAAATTAATTTATTTAATCTTATTTTATTTAGAATTCTAATTTATATTTGGACCAACTTATTAGGAAACCTAATGACTCACACACACAAGAATTATTGATCAGAAATTAAAATAGGATGATTGATCAAGGATGATTTGATTGTAAATAAATATTATAAATCTTATATATATAGGGAATTACAATTTTAAACCTAGAAAGAACAAGTACGGGCTTGATTGAATAAACTTCTAAAATTAGCATAAAATTATATATGTGATATTTACGAGGCAAATTAATATTTTACCATTTATAGGGTTTTTAGATTTCCCTATAAATAAAATTTTATGCTTCTTATTTCCCATGTGAGGTGTGAAAAAATATTGAGTTGAGTACAATATGTAAACACCTAAAACACACACAAAAAAAAGAGCTAACACTTTAAGGTATAATAATCTCTTTCTCCTAAAAGGATTTAAGAAATTTCTCACTGATGGTTCGTGTAAATTACCGTTAAAGACTGGACACTTGAACGACTTGTGTTTTACGACAACTCATCGTTGAAGCAAATATTCAAAACTAAAAAGAACATTTGATCTTCAAGTTATCTTTACATATGTTAAACCTATAGAAAGCAAACTAAAAAAAAATAACATGAATCCCAAATCCTAATCAATCCAATATTGAAGGATGAAATTGTAAAAAAAATCTATTTAAAAAACGAAAACAAATCTAGGTCAAACAAAGTTAACCCCTAAAATTTGTGACATGGATAATAAGATCATGATAATCCTATAGAAAGAAAATTTAAAAAAACTACAAATCTCTATTCCAACCAATCTAATATTAAAGGATGAAATTAAAAAAGAAAAAAAAAAGTGAACCTTGGTATATGATTGTGATAACCCTAAACTGGATAAAAAATGTTGAATCTCAAATCTCAACCAACACAATAATAAAGAAAACGAAAGAGAAGAAGAATTGGTTGTTAGAGTCAAACCCAAAGCCTGTTGTCAACACTTAGCACACAACAAGGTAGAACACAGTGAAAGGGTTCAAATGACGCAAAGGAAGGGCATGATCGGTTGTCTATTAAACGTGACACCTAAGTGCTACGACCTCCCCCTCGCTGTCGCGTTTGACGCACGTGCCAACTATTTTTTTTAATTTTATCTTTTTTTTGAGCAAATTAGTTCTTGAATTGGCAAGGGTCAATTTCATTCCGAAAACTCTAATTGTTGTAAATCAATGAAATCAAATTTATTTATCCTAAACCAAGCATTAACCAAGATTTAGATTATTTTTTTCAACACCATGCGCATTTAATATGAACCTAATAGAAGCAAACCATGGGGTCCAATCCCAATGAAACAAAAATAAAAATGATAGAATTTAAAGAAAAACAAAACATTGTGAATTCACTATTGATATCAACTGTTCACACGAGTGTAGAGCTATAATAATTATTGCTACGAATTCTCTCTATCTCTTCCTCTCATTTTTTTTTTTTTAAATCAAAATATGAACCAAAAACTATTCTTTATAGGTGACAACAATGATAATATGAGATAGAATTTTGTTATCAAAGTCACCATCACATTTAGCTGTCAGCAACCCGTTCTCCTCACTATTCTTACTGTCATTAACTTTGGGCTCATCAATATTTTTCTTAATCCGTACATACACCTCTGAATTATTCGTCATCTAGATGGAGAACTTTTTTTTTTTTTTGGATTGATACCCATTTTATTATGTTAAGCTATTAAAAAAGCTTTATTTTGTCTTGGATTGACACTCTCTATATTCTTTTTTCTTTTAATTTTAATACATGAAATATGATTAAGGGTCCTGCTATTCTGCTTGTGTCTGATTACTATATATTTAATAACTCGTGTTTTGTTAGGATTTAAATAATTTTATTTTTAAATAAAATAAAAGATGTTCAAGTTTTTTTTAAAATTCAATAAAAATTAAAAATATATTTACATGCATCTAATTAAATAAATAAAAACTATATGTATCAATAAATATAAAAAAAACTGTTAATAATATTTGATATCGTAACATAGAGCATGTATTTAGTTGTATTTAATATTTTTTTATCAATAAATTTTGTATTTAATCAAATGATTGTAGTACTCATAAAATGATATTTACCCAATACAAATCTTTTTTATTTTATTTTTAAAATATTTTATTTTATTGTTAATCCAAGTTATTTTTAAAAACCTATAAAATGATTATCACCTGATGACAAGTTGACTCCCGAAAAGAAAGGTAATAACAATGTTTTGAAATTGAATTCGACACTACATCAACTTAGTACATATAAGTTCAAGGATTGCTACGTACCTATGTAAAAATTGATAATCGACAGTTTTACCAAACATTTACAACAGCAAAAAATTTGATAACCGATCCTTTAGGGATATTATTCTATTTCTTTATTAATTATCATAAAAAACATCTATTAAAGGTGTTGCCCTCCAACTCTTTCCGTAAAAAGGAGTTGTGAACCACCACATTTGATCATGGACAAAAGGTAATCAAATAGTTGCCTCCACTAGGACAAGTAAACGTGCTCGTTTTATCATCATAAGCATAACTATAAGCTTGAGGACACTGCTTCTTGAAGATCATCGAATATTGGTTAGGATGACATTTGTCAGGTGTACTGTACTCTCCTGTGCAGCAGAACTGCGGCTGGTTAAATGCCATACACGCGCTCTTGCAGGCAATCACAGTCCCATCTGGCCCCCTCACTGCTAAACTAGGATCACAAACAGCATTCACGTTAGCTGCACAGCTTGTAGAACTGCAGCCAGTAGAACCTCCTTGCGGGGTTACCGAAATTGGGATGTTAAAGCCATCAACAAGGCTGAGATCATAAAAATCTAGCCCACCACTACCATATAGAGTGAATTCTGCCAGGGATGCTGGTGGGATCGCACCGGCTCCGTTGCATTCTATGACACCAGAGGCACAGTCAGCTGTAGCACAAACAAACTTTCCGGAGGCATCAGTAGAGCATTGCGTTCTGGCCCACAAGCGGCCAGACCAATTGACAGGGACACTCAGCGAAGATGAAGCACCCGTCGCCAATGTGAAGCCAGTTGAAGATAAAGGCGGACGGCCAGCTGCCGTTAGAGTTCCTGGCCAGACTGTGTATGGACAGTTGTTTTTGAAGACGAAAGTCACAGATTGAGCTCCTGCATTCGTGCAAGATTTATTTTTGTTCATATCAATAGCTAAATCTTAGTCGATTCAAAGAAAATTTTAAACAGTCATGGTTCACGAGGAAACTGATTCGAAAATATTTTTATTATCAAATAAAAACACAAACAAGGTTTAAATACATCAAACTCTAATTTTTTTATGTGAATCTATTTTTAATTTTCATATAAAAAGAATAGGACTTGAATCTAAGACTTGGCCTTCGTTTTCTCTACGGACTAAACGTGCGTACATAATTCAATATTTAAAATCTTGCATTAATTAACTTATTTTTCTTTTAAAAAGATAACATTACCCAGGTTTTTTTTTAATATTTTTTTTTGTGTGTTTTATCTGTAAACTCCCTCCTGGATAAGTTTATTGGATTCACGAAATCCATTGAATAATGAAAAGTAATTAAAGTGCATAATATGCATAATAGAGCAAGAATCTAATATATGTAATATTGTAAAAGTACTTGCCACAGAGGAAGATGACGAGGGTGAACGTAATTATAGCGAAGGGCATACGACTCTCCATTGTTGCGATGCTTCGATGGGCTGAATTAAGACCTTTTCAATTTTTTTCAAGAGATTTGAGGTAAGCAAGAAACACCCTATATTTTGAAAAGATTGTGTGTGCCAGTTAGTGTATATATATATTGTTAAATTAATTTGCATACTCGGCAGTGGAAACTTTTGGAGCAACCAAACTTTTGGGTCCGCACAATTAATTAGTTGCATTGTTAGGAACAGCACAGCCATATAAATTACGTTGTTCTCAACAATGCATTTCAATAGGTTACACTGTTAAGAACATCGTAAATCTATTGAAATATTTTTTTTTATTTCTTATTTTAATTTAGAATTTTGAATAATATTTTTCCTATACAAATCAAAATAACTAATTTATTGATGTAATTTTATTCTCAATAATTATCATAATTATTGATGAAAATGATTAGTTGTAATCCAAAAGGATTCCTTAATTCCTTAATTAATAATTATGATATTTGTCAATGAAAATGAAAGGTTACATTTACAATATGTTTTTTTTTTAATTTATTCCATGTATGCTATTAATTATCTAAATTTATTTATAATTTTATTCATGATTTTTTTTAATAAAAAATTAACGTCGGTTCTTATGAATAAAAAAATCATCAATAAAGAAAAATCTTGATGTTAATCCCTAAAAATAGGTGATTTTATCAATTAAAAAAAATGTTGATCTCAAAAAATAGGTGATAAAAATAGGATATTTCATTGGTTTAGGAAGATTTTGACCTTAATCTCTAAAAATATGTGATTTCATCAATTCAAGAAAAATTGGACAAATCACTATAATATATAATTTCATCAATTTTGGGAAAATGTGATGTTAATCTTAAAAATAATAGATTTCATCAATTAAGGACAAGTTGGATGTTAATCTCTAAAAATAGGAGATTTTATTGATTTAGGAAAAAAATCAATGTTAATCCCTAAAAAAATATGATTTTATTGATTTAGAAAAAAAGGATGTTAATCCCTAAAAATAAAGGATTTCATCGATTTAGAAAAATACATTAACATTAATCCCTAGAAATAAGTGATTTATTTGATTTAAGAAAAAAAGGATGTTAATCCCTCAAAATAAAGGATTTCATCGATTTTGGAAAAAAAATTATGTTACTCCTTAAAAATAGACTATTTTCTTGGTTTAGGTAAAAAAAATAAAATGGTGTTAATCCTTAAAAATAGGTTATCTTATCAATTTAGAAATAAAAAAATGGACATTAATAGCTAAAAATTGGTGATTTCATTGATTTTTAATAAATATTAATATTAATCCCTAAAATAGAAAATTTTATTAAAAAACCTATTTGCGAAAATGGGCGTTTGGCCTGCATACATGGTGAAAATTAGGCTTTAGCCATGCTTTATTGAATGTCTAGAATGACCCGAAGGGTGCCAACTATACTCATTGGGTCTATGTGAGGCCAGGTTACCCAGCGCGGGTTACTTGCAACAAAAGAGATAATATGTCATAAAATATAGATAATATATATTAAAAACATAATTACAAATAAAGATGATAAAAAAAAAAACATGATGGTTTTTTTTTTTCAATCATAATGGTGTCACTTCGAGAGAACCCCTGCCAATAGAATAACAATTTACTTAATAATAAAAAGGCAAATCAAGAGGGTATTGTTGGAGGCACCCTTCAAATATCGATCCTATTCAAGTTTAACAAAACAATTTTTTTAAAAAATTATAAAACCGTAATTCAATTGTAATAGCATGCAATCATTATTTTTCTATATATATTTTGTTTTTTGTGTAAAAATGCCCCTACTGTATTTTTTTAAAAATGCATCCACATTAAAAACCTATCATAATTAAAAATTAAAAACAAATAAGAAAAACCAAATGTCCAGATACAAATTTCACAACTAGGGGCATCTTACCTTACAGGTTGCCACACCATGGTGTAAATCTCAACATTTTAAGTGTCACAAATTGTAACAGCCTCATTTGTTAAATCAATTTATCCATATAACTTTCACATAATAAATGAATGAAGCAAATGTTTTTTTTTTTTAATTCACAATAACTTTCTAAAATTTCTAACAAAATTTTGGCAAAGTCTCCTCTATACCAGGAGATCCTAATTTATTAACAAATTTACCCTGCATACATTTCTATTCACATCCCAACCATGAACACATCTACAAATGATCCAACTCAGCTATTCAATTCATTCAAGATTATGATCATGATAAATCGTTTTATTCAATTTCCATCTCATAACACACGCATAAATTATAAATTAAGATGAACATCCAAATATTGAAATTTCATATACAAACACAACATAGTTTAATATTTTAAACATAACCAATACATTATAATATTCCAAGCGCAAATTAATACATTTTGATATTCCAAACACAAAATAGTACAAGGGGTATACTATTATATTCATGTTACATGATTATTGCATAACAAAATACATAAATAGGCCCCAAGTCCCTAGCTTATACAAAAGGGGTTAATAACCTAATTTCTACTCCTAACATTTATGGGAGGGACCTGCAAATCATGATTTCAATATAAATAAATAAATAAAATAGAATACAATCAATTGCAAGGAAGAAAATTATACAACGCATTCACCTACTTAAGTCATATGCAATTCTATATACAAGAACTGGCCCTTTCAAGGATTTGTTAATTTGTTTCCCATAACTATTTCCCTTATATATATATATATATATATATATATATATATATATATTCCAAGTTTTGATCGAAGGTATCCACCCCGCCACTTCTACCTAAAATAGGGAGGTTACTACCGATGCTGATGACCCTCATTAACGCCTTTAGTTGCCTATCCTGGGATCAGCTAATCAAGTTCATAGAAATGCTGACACTAAAATAACCAGTGGTGTCATTAACTATTTCCTAGCTGAAATAGTTAATCAATGTTCCATGTTACCTTGGGAGGTTCCTAGGCATGCCAATATCAAGAATCCTTGACATCATTAGCTTTCACCTCGAAAAGCAAATCAAGTCCATGAGTTATGCCGATATCAACGACGCCTGCTGATATCATTAACTATTCTGAACTCGAATAGATAATCAAGTTTCATATTCCACCTCTCCTATACCAGTCATGCCGATGTTAGCCAACTTGACTAACATCATTAGCCTTCCAGATTTAGGATGGTTAATCAAATTCGAGGAATGGTCGTCCATATGGATCATTGTTATTGTCCATTTCCTCTGTAAGGACCCATTATTAAATCTAGATTTCCATTTCCATTTTCTTCCCGTTCACCCCTTCCTTTTTCTCTTCTCTTCTCTACTTTTTTTTCCCGTCATCATTAGGCAACAAAACTTATGACTCAACCAATGATTAAAATAATTATGAACTAGAGAAGTTATAGGTACCGAATACCTACCTGCCATCATTTCTCGATTTGCGCTCCCTTGTTGTTGTTGTTGTTGTACTCCCCCACACCTAAATTCACAAGTATAACACATTAGTTCATGTTTGGTTTTCATTTTGCAAGTAGCAAGGCAACAACAATATTTACTCTTTACATTTCATTGTTTTAAATCATCACGCACATCATCAACTTCATTTTTAAATGTGGTTTATCCTCTCCTGGTGTCAAGATTCGATGTTACAAAAATTGTTGTGGGAAGGAAACTGGTTTTCTACCCCTATCATGACTAAATCCCCTGTTTTAATAATTCTTGCTGAATCTACCAGCAGGATGGCAATTTGGCCTTTTCTCATATATTATCTATATATGAAGCTCTAGAGCTCCAAATTAAGCGATGTCAGATTCGTTGGAAAGCTAGCATCTCTAGCTACAATTTCTATGGGAGATGTTTCCAAAATTTTATTGTTTTAAGGCTCGAATATCCCTTAGAACGTGTGTGATGAATTTGCCTAAAATTCATCGGCGATTCCTATGTGAGTTTTCTGCTAACATCACTTCTCTTTTCTTCTATGATATTTATTTTCTATGGTTTCTTACATCTTATGACTCTTCCCATGCTGAAATTATGAGCCACCCCCTTTTTTTTGTGTAGATGATTTTTTTCTTACCACATTCACTCATTGTCCACATTCTACACATACCATAAGTGTTCACCAACCCTAAATTTCAAAGTTCCTTTCCTCCCCCCATTCCATCCTCACATGGCTGACCACATTAAGTTTTTGAGTCAAAGATTTTTCTTTCATAATTGTGTGTGTTTTTCATGTTTAGAACATCTTATGTTAACTAACTAACCTCATTCTAACAATCCATTCATGTCCTCTAAATTTCCTTCAAGAATCCTAATTTATAAAATCTAAAATTGGTGCATAATTCCTACTTAATTGTTAATTTGTTTTACAAAATTAAGTCTAGGGTCTATATCTCTTGAGATTTCAGAATTTCTGCTCAAGTTAGTTGAAGATTTGGCCCCTCTTCTCAAGCTTACAGCCGACATTTCTCCCTCTTTTCCTTTAATTTTTTGCACTTGTTTTTCTTGTTAGAACCCTTGCTATTGGTTGTTCTCTTTACTTAGGGGTCCTAGGTTTGTATAGTTCTAGGCATTTTGGTGTTTTTCCATCTATTTTTGAAGAAGGAAATCCGCACTCCCCCCTTTTTTTCTTTAAGCTTCTAGACGGCCATGAAAGAGAAATGAATGGGTTATTTATAGTCCCCATTCTTTATAATTATACATTGGCCTTTAATCTTCCTTTTATTTACAAATTGAGTCATATTCCTTATGCTCCTAATACTCTCTTATTTAATTTCTTAATTACTACTTTTATTTGTTATGTTTCCTTTTTTTTTTTTTTAGGATTTTACAAATTTATTCTCGGGTTTCATATTCTCCTCTCCTAACAAAATTTCATCCATGAAATTTAAACTACACACCTGTCTCAAGAAATAGGTGGGGGTATTTTTTCTTAATCTCTGATTCTCTCTCCCATGTTTGTTCCTCTATTTGTGAGTTCCTCCACAACACTCTAACTAGTGGTATTCTCTTATTTCTCAATGTTTTTTCACCCCAATCCATGATCTTGATTGGCCTAGTCTCGAGTGTCAAATCTTCCCTTACTTTAATGGGAATTAGAGGTAACACTCGGGAAGTATCCACTTCCGCCTTTCGTAATAATGATACATGGAACACATTGTGAATCTTCTCTAGGTGCGCCGGTAGCTTCAAGCAGTAAGCAACCAACCCTATCTTAGCTATCACCTCAAATGGGCCAATGTACCTCGTAGCAAGCTTTCCTTTCATTCAAAACCAAATGATGCCCTTCCACGGTACCACCTTTAAGAACACTTTATAATATGTATTTTCATAATCTTGTTTTATTTTAACAAGAATGAGACCTATTGATAAGTTTCCAAAACAAACGAGCCGTTTTTAGTCATTGTAGCTCCATTGACGGCTAAAACAATCATTTAATTTAGGCGGTGGACGGTTTCTTCCCCCCTATCTTCCTCTGTTTTCTCTATGTTTTTTCTTTTTTATTCTTCTCCTGTTCTTCCTTCCTTTCTTCCTCTCCGAGTCTTTTTTTTTTTTCAGTGCTCTCCACCTCTCTTTTCACTTCTTTCTCTTCTCTTCTCTGCCCTCTCTCTTCTATTCTCACTACTTTTTTTTTGCTCCCCAAAAAATAGGGGAGAGAGACCGGGGCGGTGCAGCGTGTTGCTGCCCCTGCACTACCCTTCCAACACATGGAAAGTTTTTAGGCAAGTGAGGGTCCTTTGTCGGTGTCTTTTTGATGCTTTTTAGAGGGAGAAGTCGGTGAAAACAGGGGGAAGAAAAAAATCTTCTTCTTCCCCTGCTTTGCGTGTCCAGGGGAAGAAGAAAACTCACAATGCCGTTCAAAACGGCACCGTTTCGGTCCTTTTCTTTTCTTTTTTTTCATGAACAGTGCATGAAACGGCGTCGTTCTGGACTAAACACATCGTTTCATTTAAAAGAAAAAGGCGGCAAAAACATGTCAGAGTTCACATTGGTCCTCAATTTGTGATTTGTTCAATCAAGTCCTCAATTTCAATTTTGATTTTAAAAATCAATGCAATTGCATCCTTGCTGAAAATCAAATAGCGGCCTTGAAGTTGGCTGCTTTTTTCACTTTGGTCCTTGGTCTTGAATTTATGCAATTTCACCCTCAATTGATCAATAAACTTCTATTTTCTTCAATTTTGCCCTTGATCCAGTTTTAATTGCAGCCCCTTTATTTACGCATGTTTTTTATTTTGGTTCTTGGTTTCGGATTTCTTCAATTAAGTCCCTAATTGGCCATCAAACTTTAATATTTATGCAATTAAGCCCCTAATTTGACCAAATTAACTCTCAAAAATTATAATTTGACCCTAGAACTTTAATTTCTTCCAATTAAAGCCCAAATTAACTCCAAAATCAATTTTTCTTGCAATCAAAACCTCCATAAATTCAATTAAACCTTCAATAAAATTTAATTGAGTCCATAAACCTCTGATTTTGGACTTTTCTTCCTCAAATTAAATTTTCTTTGTTAATAGGGCTATCATCAGTCAACAAAATATTGTCAAATTTTAATTTTTGTATTTTTAAACCTCCTAAACCAATTTTTGACCCTTTTATGAGCATTCTGATATCCTTTTTTTCACTATTATATTTTTTGATAATATTTTTTCCATTTTATTATTTTTTTTGGGAAAAATGAGAATTGGGGAATAACTCAAAAATGGGTTATGTCAATCATTATTGTATATTTGGTACAACATGGTCGTGTTTTATAAAGCTCACACCAAATTTTAATCATAAAGAGTGGGGAGGAGAGAGAGAAAAAAAGAAGAAGAAAATGGGGTTGAAAAACTTCACTGCCATTTTTCAAAATTAGACAACCCATTTCCTTTCAAAGGGTAGCCAAAAAGTTCTTGTACACACTCTTTAGTGAGCTTCTTCTTTACCCAAAAAAAATATATATATTTGTTAGCATATATTTTGGGCTTTAATAACCAGTTTATTAAAGCAATGAGAACTACGCCTATAAAAAGTAGTTTATATATATATGTTGACATTAGAATGGTTTGGTTTTTACCTGATAAGATAATGATATCCATACTGAGAAAGACTTTTCTTAAACATTATAATGACCAAAAATTAGAAAACACAACATTATGTTAGTTATATCCGACAATGAAACAATGCAGATTCCTCTAGGTAAGGCATATTATGGGTGCTAATACCTTCTCTTTACGCAACCAGCCTTCGTGTTCGATCTTTGAGGCTAGTTAGGGTTTCTAGTGACCAAAATACTAGATGGCGACTCTCATTCCCTCTTTCCACTAATAAAGGACAAGAATTCCTTGGTTTGCCCATTTCCCAATCCGAAAGGATGTTAGTCGTGATATCACACACGTGCGACAACCATCAACAGCTCTTGTGAGCCACCAGGAATCTCCATTGTGTATAACAACCAACCACATAACTCAGGAAGCTTCGACTAGTACTAGCAACTTCAAAACAACCACCATTGGGGTAGTAGCTCCTATAACTAGCAGAGAGAAGAACTAAAAAGGACGGGGAATTACAATAGAAATAGAATAAAGTAGAAATTTCAACTTAGCCGATCTT
>JAAWWB010000990.1:0-25001 GCA_018804465.1 Populus tomentosa
ATAAACTAAAAAGACAAGGTAATATAGATCTCACAGTTTTTGAAATCCAAAGGTTTATGTGTCCTTGCAACCAAGAAAAAGAACTTAGCCTTGCATGTCTATAAATAGACTGATCAAAAGAAAAGATGAATACATGATTTCGGGTGTAGGAGGAAAGGGTGAGTTTTTCTTCTCTTTATGCCCCCTCCTTCCCTTCATTTCTCTCTTTCTTTTTATTTGATAGGAAACCCTAATTCCTCTTTCCTACAAAATAGTCATTTTCTAAGTAGATAATTTACATTTAAATAGTATAATAACTATTTTCCTAAAAAAAAAAAATAGTCTTGTATAAAATCTTCAAGCTTTGACTTTGGACTTAGAGGAGTTAAATTTCCCAAAAAAAAACTTAGATATCAATTTGGATGTTTTTGGGAAGTAAATTGGAATTGCTTCTTTACAAAACATGTCCGTTGGTAAAATTAAGGTGTCATCTTAGAAACATCATATATCTCTCATATAAGCTTGTTTTCTACTACAATTTGGTAGATTGATAGGTCTTCAAGTTAGGAATCAAACAAAATTAAGTTTGCATAAAATGAACTTCTCTAGCTCAAGTTATTTAACTCGGAATGATCGAAGGTCACCCATAGAAAAATGCAATATTTGTCTTTGAAGATTGTAATTTCCATGCTTTTTCTCTTTTTATTTTTCTTTTCATATATATATATATATATATATATATATATATATAAAGGTATGGATGTTAGTTTTATAATTCCACTAGAATCACTTCATTTCGACCTCTATAGCTCAAGCTTTGCACAAAATATCGACCGAAGGTCAAATCTGTCAATTTTCTCCAATTTACTTCCTTTTAAATCTTACATTCAAAAGTGCCTTCAAAATATAAAACAAAAAATATAAAGTTATTTTATATATAACACACAGGCAAAATACTAGTTAAATATGGGTAAAACTATAGAATAATATGGTTGCATCAAATACTCTCACACTTAGCTTTTGCTCGTCCTCGAGAAAGGTGAGATAAAATCAAACTTAAAATAAATAAATAAAATAACTATAACTAATCTCTTAATCTACCATCAATGTCCAAAAGTATTTGCATTATAAACAAGAATATAATCAAGAAGGATTAAAAATATAAATGTTCATGAATTTATTTACATGCGAACTCCAAAACTCAGTTAATCGTTGAGATTTAAATGAAATCTATGTTATGCCAAAGTGATAGTTCCTCTCATTCATATTCACTTCAACACTCATGTGTTTATGGTTTATGTGTTTAAATTTCTCATATTCAATCAATGAATATGTTCTACCATAAGCTTGCTTTTCAATGTCATCTCCATTACAAAAATATTACAAGCAATGCATGAATCAAAATGTCTTACTTTTTAGTTGTAATGAGGCTAAGGTGAGGTAAAAGAAAGGAAAAGAAAAGGCTTAAATGAAATGAGGTAGATTATTCTAAAAAAAAATAACTTTTGAAACAAGATATCCCATCAAAGCACATAAATTTTTCAACTTTAAGCACCAATACTTAACTTCTTTTGATTTCAAGCTCTATCAACAAAAAAATTTAAGAACACAATGGAATATTTTTCTTTTCTTTTCCTTTTCTTTCACCTTTGGCAACTTTGCCCATTCTTTTCATCAAGCATCACTTTTTTTTTTCCACATAATTTCCAGCCATAATCCCATGAAATATCAACAAGTATATGCTTTACTAATCCTTGGCCAAGGAAAAAGGAAAACATATAAAAAGTTAACGCTTACACATGGATAAAGTAAAGAAAAGATAAACAAGCTCAAAAGGGCTCACTAAGGATAATATGTTTTAGGTTGATTTTTTTGACTCAAGTGGTTAAAATTTCTAATGCCTTTATCATCTTTATGTACACATATAATGTGAATGTAGTCTCAACAAGATATGAAGCAAGTCCTAGAGATACATATCATTGAAAGAATGCACAATCAAGGAATAAAATGTTGAAGGCTTAAAAAGCTTATATTGGTACAACACTATAAAGTCAACATGACATATTTTCTAAGTCAATCCCTAAACTAATTAAACTTTAAAATTTGCATGCACACTCATTCATTCAATTTATATTTTCATATATCTCAACTAATTCTCATACATAATACTTATATTCTTATAAACCAATGGGAGTTTAAAAGATAAAACTTAGAATTTTTTTGTAGAAACAACAAAGAAAACCAAAATTCTCATAATACCTCTACACTTTAACCACAACATCATCCTTAATATTGAAATAAGAGAAAATAAATATAGAAGAATGATAAAAATAAAGTAAAATACAAAAAAAGAAAAAGATAAGGGAAACAAAAAGCAAATTTGTTTTTTTTGTTTGGTTGCCTCCCAATAAGTGCTTTTGTTTTATGTCATTGGCTCGACATATCACATGCTCACGCCTCATAGATTGGTTTAGTTAACTTCATAGAAACGGTGAGTTTTTCCGTCTAACTATCATAGAAAATTTCAATCGATGCCCATTGACCTTGAGTACTTTGTTTGTTTCTAAACTTGTAATTTCAACGAGAGAAAAAAATTATGTATCATTCGGTCATGAAGACTTTTGGTCTTTTCTTTGTGACTCTTTGCATTCTCATATGCGTCATTCCGTATCTCTTCCAACTCTAGCAATTGCAACTTTCTTGCAATCCCAGCAGAATCATAACCAAGTTGCATTGTTTAATGACCCAAAAAGCTTTATGTTCAAGCTCTACTGGAAGATAACATGCTTTCTTGTAAATCATCATATAAGGTGACTGATTAGTACTTAAAAGTGTATTTTTATCAAGGTTTTATATCATCATTTTGCACTTGAAGTATCAATAACTCCTTAGCTAAAGCATGTTTTATAATAATATATCTAATAATATAAGATACCTTTAATTTATGGTAAATGTTCATCTTAAATGCAAGCCTATCACATAAATAAAAGGATTAATTGATGAGTTTAAGTATTGAAATTGAAAGGACAAAGAGAGGGCCAAACTTAGAAAAGAGATGTTGGTTTAGTCCAAACTGGAACACTGTTCGGTAATTGGGTCATATTTGGAGCTGTAGATCTCAGATTTATGTCTGCTTTATATGGATGGAAAGCTAAGACATAGGCCTAAAACTTTCATGTGGAGTCCAAGATTTAAAAGGCTGTTTTCAAGTCCAAATTATAGCAACAATGGAGAAGTCCGAATCTGTCCTGCAGCCCAAACACTGTTCAGTGTTCAGCCCATATCTCGAGTTCTAGAAGTCCAAATGACCTCAATTTTTTTCCTAGAAAGATGAGACAATTTCTAGAACTTTCATGAGTAAAGTTGGTTAAAATTCGAAGGTTATTCATGATATTTTGTTCAGACAAGAAGATAAGGATTGTCACAAAGTCAAGATGTGGCTACTCACTCAACAATTAGTCATCAAATCAATAGTTCTAAATTTTAGCCTATAATAGGAGGCATTTGCCATGCATTTAGGCATCTTGGTTGTTCAAATCAAGATCATGCTCTTTATTTCTCTTTATATTTTTGTAATGCTTAAGTTTTGCTTTCATTAATATCTTGTTTATGCTTTTCATTTCCTTTCCTTTACGTAGTTAACTTGTATCTTATTTACATTCTTATCTTGTTTATTTATGTTTCTCTTCTTCATTATGTTTAGCTAAGTTTATTATGTCAAGGTGAAAATGTTACACTAATGGTGTAAGAATAAGTATAATAGAAACTCAATATGGACTTCAATGCTTATATCCTAAACAACTTGCTATTAACATGTCTTACATTTTTATCTTATTAACTCTTAATACCTTTCTTGTTAAATGGTTAATTTAAATTTTTGTTGTATAACACTTGGTACAACAAATGCTTGGCACTTTCATAGCCCAATCGTATGGTATAACCTACACCTATGCTATGAAAGAACTTGATTTGTTGTTAACATAAGTTAGCATCAGGAATTCCTAACAATATTTAAAAGTTTGGTGTTACTTAAATAAGATAATTAATATGATCATGTTAACAATTTATAATGAGCTATTAATGTTAAATCATCTGATTGGAATCTCCTTTCTGTGTGGTTTCCAATTGAGTAATTAAAATAGTTTATACTATACTTGTTTGAAATACTATTAGTGGATCCTCTAACCTTGACATTTGTTTTTATCATTGTTGAATCCTCACATTAATCTTACATCTCAAAATCCTCTTTAACTTATTATTATTATTATTATTATTATTATTATTATTATTATAGTTAACCTCTCTGTGGTTCAACCCCGATTTTGCCGGGTTATTTATTACTTCGACAATACTACACTTGGGAGAAGACATCAATGTTTTGGTCGTATCAAGTTTTTTACGTCGTTGTCGGGGAGGTAAATTCTTGTATAAATTATAATATTTTTTTTATTTTCTCTTTTTACTTTTCTTGTATCTAACTTTTGTTTCTTTTGTTTTGTTTTGTTTACTTCTTCCTTTTATTCTCTTTCTACACGTGCATAAGTGTTTGGTCATGTACATTAAGTGGTAGACTTTGTAGGGTATCCTCATCATTTTCAGAAAATATGGCCGAAGAAGATAATCAGTCGCTTTATAATGAGAATAATGAGAATAACCGAGTTAGAACACTTAGAGACCACATGAATCCCACAAGAACAAGTGCACCCTCATGCATAGTTTTCCCTCCTGATGCATCTCATTTTAATTTTAAGCCAGACATTATTCAACTTTTACCTTCTTTTCATGGCTTAGATCTAGAAAATCTATACTTGCATTTGAGAAAATTTGAAGAAGTCTGTAACACCTATAATGACTTAAATTGTAGCATGAATACCATCAGATTAAAGTTTTTTCCTTTTTCATTAAATGATAAAGCTAAAACATGGCTATAAAATCTTAGGTCAGGATCCATTCGTGCTTGGGATGAAATGCAACAAAAAATTTTAAAGAAGTTTTTTCTGTCTCACAAAACAAACTCTTTCAAAAGACAAATCACCACTTTCACTCAAAAACCAGGAAAAATATTTTACCAATGTTAGGATAGGTATCGAGACTTGCTTAATACTTGCCCTCATTATGGTTTTGGAACATGGAGATTGGTTTCACATTTTTATGAAGGGTTACCACCTAAAGATAGACAAATGGTTGAATTGATGTGCAATGAAACTTTTGAAAATAAAGACCCTGATGAAGCAATGAAGTACTTCAACTTTCTAGTTGAAAATGCTTAAAATTAGGACACTACAGATACTAGACACTAGGTAAAACTCAACCTCATACATCTAGTGGAGGTATGTACAACCTTAGGGAAGATCATGACCTCCAAGCCAAATTTGTGTCTTTAGCTAGAAAAGTCGAAGCACTAGAATTGAAAAAAAGTGGTCAATTGAAATTTGTTCAAGAAATTGTATGTCAAATCTGTGAAATGAATGAACATTCAACCAATGACTGTCCAACTTTGCCTTCTTTCAAGGAATGCCTCAATAAACAAGCCCATACTTTAAACAGTTTTTAAAGGCCCAATCATAACCCATACACTCAAACATATAACCTTGGTTGGAAAAATCACCCAAATTTCAGTTGGAAGAGTGATAATAATAATGCACAAACTTCACAACCACTATTTCAAGCACACCATAATTTTCAAAATTCTCATGGATATGCACCTCTTTATGCTCCACCTCCTAGAAGAAATCTTGGGGAAACATTGCATTCATTCATTGAAAAGCAAGAAACAATCAACACTCAACTTGCTCAAAGCATGATAGATTTTAAAGATGCTCTTGCAAAATTCACATTTGCTCTCAGTTTTCAAGAGAACGGTAAGTTTCCATCTCAACCACAACAAAATCCAAAGGGGCAATACAATGCAAATGTAAGTAGTTCCATAAGTCAACACATGGATCAAGTCAAATCAGTCATCACTCTTCGCAATGGTAAGGTTATTGAAAAACCCACTCTTGAAGCTTGTGAGAAAGATGATGAGTTAATCTCTGAGGGTAAAGAAGGGGTTGAATATGAACATTGTAAAGAAAAGACTAATTCCCCGCCAGCACTTCCATTTCCTTATGCCATGACAAAACAAAGGAAAGTTAATCACAACTCTAAAATCCTATTCTTGTCATTCTGCAAGACTTGTGAAAATTATCAAAAGTTGTGATCTATTTCAAAACATCACATGATGCCTTTAAATCCTATTCTTGTCATTGAGATCTTTGACTATTGGGGTATAGATTTCATGGGTCCATTTCCTCCATCATTTGGTTTTTTTTTCCTTTGTTTTTTTTTTTTAATCAAATGTAAGAATTGTATAGATCAAAAAAAGCAAGACAAGTTTGCAAAACAAGCTGGAAACCAGCAATACATATAGACATACATAGCCAGGCAAAGGGAACATACTCCCTTGAACAAACTATAGCAAGACAAGCTTGCTGAATAGAAAACAAGACAACCTTGTTGATCAGAAGCAAAAGGAACAGGCTCTCTTGAATAAGACAAAGGGAATAAGCTCCCTTGAACAAGCATCAAAGTCTTATGATAATAAACATATATAAAACCCAATCAAGCATACCAGAAAAGCATCACCTTGGAGTTCCAAAAACTGGTTGTATCAAAGAGACGATTCTCCTTCCAATCCAGCTTATTAGTTGCAATTATAGACATCAAAACTCATCAACAAACCGGCTAACCACAAAATCAAAATAGCAGCTCCAGTATAGTAGTAGGCTGCAAAAAACAAAATTGATAATATTGATGATAATAAAAACATAGATAAGTTTGGTTTCGTAGCCTCCCTAACCTAAGCAATTAAGCCCAAAGGGGTGTTTTAACACCTAATACCCTAAAGTTAACTGACTTGGGAGCTATTGGCCCAAAGCTTGTTACATGGGTTAAGGAGAAAAGCTTAAGGGAATCAAACATTGCACTATCTACGTATCAGTATCTGCAACCCGAGTTGCTAAACTCGTAGGGGTGTCTCAACACCTAATGCCCTAAGACTAACTAGTCTGAGAGTCATTAGCCAAAAACTCGTTACATGGGTTAAAGATACATTGTGTTTTAAGTTGTATGTGTATATAAATAAAAAAATAAAAGAAAAAAAAGAAAAAAAAAGAATAATAATAATAATAATCCCAACCCAAGAAAGTTAACCTTAAACATTCGAACATAATATTGTTTTCTTCCAACAAAAGCCTCATCATCTATATTTTCATACATTGAGCACATAAAAGGAAGGTTTATTAATATCTTGTTTAAGAAATATGAAGTAGGAATATAAATTTAATGAGAGTTTGTTTATCTGGATAGATCAATGGAAGTTGAATGATGAATGCCTTGCTTTGTGGAACTTGCAAATTGTTTCTCTATTTTAACGCTTTTGATTACTAGGGACTAGTAATAAGCTGGTTGGGGGGTGTGATTAGTACTTAAAAGTGCATGTTTATCAAGGTTTTATATCATCATTTTACACTTGAAGTATCAATAACTCCTTAACTAAAGCATATTTTATAATAACAAGTTTGATATTATAAGATACCTTAATTTATGGTAAATGCTCATCTTAAATGCAGGCCTAACATATAAATAAAAGGATTGATTGATGAGTTTAAGTATTGAAAGTGAAAGGACAAATAGATGGCCAAACTTAGAAAAGAGATGTTAGTGTAGTCCAAACCGGAACATTGCTTGGTAATTGGATCATATCTGGAGCTCTAGATCTCGGATTTAGGTCTATTTTATATGGATGGAAAGGTAAGACATAGGCCTACAACTTTCATGGGAGCCCAAGATTTAAAAAGGCCATTTTGAAGTCCAAATTATAGGAACAATGAAGAAGTTCGAATCTGTCCTGCAGCCCAGACACTGTTCAGTGTTCAACCCATATCTTGAGTTCTAAAAGTCCAAATGACCTCATCTTTTTTTTGTTGGAAAGGTGAGATAATTTCCTAGAACTTTCTTGAGGATTCTATACAAATTATGATGTTAGCAATGACATCTTGTTCAGACAAGAAGATAAAGATTGTCACCAAGTCAAGATGTGGCCACCCACTCATCAATTAGTCAACAAATCAATAGTTCCAAATTTTGGCCTATAAAAGGAGGCATTTACCATGTATTGAGACATATTAGTTTTCAGATCAAGATATGCTCTTGCTTTCTCTCTTTGTATTGCTTATGTTTTGCTTTCATTAATATCAAGTTTATGCACTTCATTTCCTTTCCTTTACTTAGTTAACTTCTTTCTCATTTATGTTCTTATCTTGTTCATTTATGTTTCTTTCTTTCATTATGTTTAGCTAAGTTAATTATGTCAAGGTGAAAAGGGTACACTAATGGTGTAAGAATAAGTATAATATAAACTTAACATGGACCTTAATGTTGGATACTAACATGTTTTATATTTGTTATCTTGTTCACTTTTAATACTTTGCTTGTTAAATGGTTAATCTAGATTTATGTTGCATAACACTTGGTACAACAAATACTTGGCACTTTCATAGCCCATACTGTATGGTATAACCGACACCTGAGCTATGAAAGGAACTTGATTTGTTGTTAGCATAAGTTATAATCATGAATGCCTGACAACATTTACAAGTATTAGCATTATTCAAATAAGATAACTAATGCAATCATGTTAACAAATTATAATCTGATTGGAACCTCCTTTATGCGTGGTTTCTAATTGAGTAATAAGAGTTTATACTATACTTATTTGAAGTACCATTAGTGGATCCTCTAACCTTGACATTTGTTTTTATTATTGTTTAATCCTTACATCAACCTTACCTCTCAAAGCTCTCTTTATTATTACTCCTACTACTATTATTATTTACATTCTTGTTATATTTTATGTATGTTAAGTATGCTCTGTGTTTGATCAAGGATCCTGATATTGTTGGTCTTGCCTTGTTCATTCACATTAGAAATCTGTTTATATTATATAATATATCTCTTTGATCTTTTCATAAACTCAGTATATAGGTTGGAAACCTGTGACCCGATCTTTTAGATCATTCTCAGGTATAACAACACCATGTATTGAGTATTATTATTATTATTATTATTATTATTATTATTATTATTATTATCATTATTATTATCACTATTAATATTATTAGTACTATTACTATTATTGTTATTATTGTTGTTATTATTGTTGTTGTTGTTGTATTGTTATTTATAATTTATACAATTAACCTCTTTATGGTTCGACCCCAGTCTTGCCGGGTTATTTATTACTTCGACATTCCTGCACTTGAAGGAAAACATCAAGCTTTTAGTCGTGTCAATAAGAACATAATTATATAAATAAAGAAAAGGAAATGAAAAGCATAAACAAGAGATTAATATAACATAAAATAAAACTTAAACATTACAAAATACAAAGAAAGAGAGCAAGAGCATGATCTTGATCTGAACACCAAGATACCTAAATGCATGGCAAATGCCTCCTTTTATAGGCCAAAATTTGGAACTATTGATTTGATGACTAATTGTTGAGTGTGTGGCCTACTCTTAACTTGGTGAAAATCCTTATCTTTTTGTCTGAAAAAAAAAACATCATTGCTAACATCAGAACTTGAATCACCTGTACCATGAAAGTTCTAGGAAATTGTCTTATCTTTCCAGGAAAAAAATTAAGGTCATTTGGACTTCTAGAACTCGAGATATGGGCTGAATGCTGAACAGTGTCTGTGTTGCAGGACATATTCGGACTTCTCTGTTGTTGCTATAATTTGGACTTGAAAACGGTTTTTTTAAATCTTGGACTCCACATGAAAGTTGTAGACCTATGTCTTATCGAATCTATCTAAAAACTTAAGGTCATTTGGACATCTAGAACTCGAGATATGACCCAATTACCGAATTGTGTTACAGCTTGGACTACACCAACATCTCTTTTCTAAGTTTGGCCCTCTCTTTGTCCTTTCAATTTCAATACTTAAACTCATCAATCAATCCTTTTATTTATGTGATAGGATGAACATTTACCATAAATTAAAGGTATCTTATATTATTAGGTATTTTATTATAAAACATGCTTTAGTTAAGGAGTTATTGATACTTCAAGTGCAAAATGATGGTATAAAACCTTGATAAAAATACACTTTTAAGTAATAATCAGATCCCAACAACTTGGGTGAGGTTCTCTCCCCACATCCTTGGGCTACTTGTTATGCACTCTGCCACTGCTCTTTAGTTTGTTCTTAGTGGAGATTTTTTGTTAAAGTCTGTCTTAGTAGCGATATAGACAACGTTGTGGTGATCTGCTAGTGATGATGTGCGGACGGTCTCTTTTGTTTGCTTGGTAAAGGGGTCCAGCTAGATGAGGCTCTCTCCTCAAATGCTTGGTCCCCTAAGGATACTTACTAAGATGCGTCTCTAGAGTCAATAAAATTTCCTCCTTACTCTGCCATCCTAATAAAGATACTTACTAAGATGCGTCTCAAAAGTTAATAAAACTGACTCCTTACTCTGCCATCCTAATAACAATTTTGTCAAATGATTTTAATAATAGCAAAAACAGTTAGTGAGTTAGTTTTTTTTTTTCTGTCTCCGCAACAACGAAGATCACAACCACTTGTTCTTTGAATGCTCCTATACGAAAGCATTATGGTGGAATGTTTGTGACAGATGCGACATTCCAAGAATGACAAAAAGCTTGGATGAATGGATTCGATGGGCCACTGTCACTTGGCATGGCAAAAGTTTCATCAACTTTTCTCGTAAACTGGGTTTCGCAGCTACAGTGTATTGTATCTGGCAAGAATGGAACGCAAGGATCTTTGCAGATGTGTCTAAAACTTTGAATTTGGTTTTTGATCAAATTAAGTGTATCATTCGCGATAAGCTTGTTTTGAAGAGGAACGTTCAACAAACAAATGAAAACATAAGGATCCAAAGACTTTGGAGGGTCAATAACATGGACTCTTAATTTGATGTTTAGCTGGTTGTTTTTGTACCCCTAACATATCTAGTTGGTCTAAGTTTTGTTTTGTTATGTGGCTAGCCTGTAGCCATTTGTTGGTTTCGTTTATGTTCATATTGTAAATCTTGGGTATGCCCATTATATTCTTTGTATTATTTTCTTTTAATACATAAGTCAGCTTACCAAAAAAAAAGTTAGATTTTTTTTTTAACTACTACCCTCTCCCCCCAACCAAAACAAGACATTGTCCTTAATGTCCTAAGGTAGAACGATAGAGTATAGAAGACATCACCTGAAACAGTGAACAATGACAAACCTGAAACACACTTAAACAAATATAAGAAGTAACAAAACAAAATAATATACTATTAATAAAACCAAAAGACACAAGGTTTCATAGATGAAGGCTCAAATCTAATCTAAGCTTTTTAAGGCTTTCCTTAGTTGACCAATTTAGGCGACTCATGCAGGGATCAATGATAGGGATGAAAGATTGTAGTTGGTCAATCAATTGTTTAGCAGTAGCAGCAGAGACTATGATTTGTCGTGCCGAAGATGTTAGAAATTCCTGTTCCACAACTTGACCAAGGAAAGACAGCAGCTTATCATAAAAACCATTAACATTTAACAAACCTATAGGTTTATGGTGATGTGCAGTTGGGCCCAAGATGAAATATGAAAGATCTCTTCCAATGTGCCCAGACCACCTGGTAAGGCAATGAAAGCATCAGCATGGTTAAACATGGTATTCGATCGGTCAGACATTGTGGGGACCTGTAGTTCCTCTCCAATTATTTTTCCAATGATATCCCCATTTGCTAAAGCTTTGGGAACAACCCCCAAAACTTGACTACCTCCTAAAAATGCAGCCATTGACACACCTCCCATTAACCCAAGGTTGCCTCCCCCATACACTAAATGAATCTTTCTCTCAGCTAGTACCTGACTAAGATGATTTGCTGATTCTAAAAACTCCTTTTCTTTCCCAGGATTAGATCTACTGAAAACACAAATATTTCTTATTTGATGACTTGAGGAACCTGCCATTTCTACACACTTCTATATTTGATGAATGTATGGGTTGAGTAGAAATGAAGGGAAGGAAGAGAAGAATTTATAGATGAGAAATTGAAAATGCAATCATACCACCTATATGTAGGCCAGCTGTTGTCTCACACTCTCTCTCTTTATTTATTTATTTTGACAAAACATGTATGTATAGGTAGTTGTGATTGTGGCTCACATCTTCCCTTGGTTTTACGTCCAAAAACGACTTAAACGCCCTCTATGGGTCGGGGATAGGCTTCCCATCCAATTTTCTTAAAAATTGGCAAACAGGGTCTTTTTTAGTCAGATTCCCAAGACTAAGTCTAGCATGTTCTTTATGGAATTGTGGCTATAATTCATGAATTGCACGATACACATCTCCACTAGGATGCGTCTCAAGGGTCAACAAAAGATTATCTAAAGACCCCTTACTCAGGCCATCCTTAATGAATTGTATTTTATCTTCACGGTTTACAGATACCATTTCTAAAGAACGACATGTCGCATTGCAAGTCCATTTGGCACATCTATGATAGACTTTTAGTCGTTTTGCACGGCGTTTCTTTGCAAAAGTGCTTTTACCTGTTCCAGGCATGTGTGAAATGAAAGAATTGGAGGACTCACTTGATAAGCGAACCTTTGCTTCAATTAGCCAGCGAATATCTTAAGGAATTCCATGATTCATTAACAACCTCAATCTTGCACACCTAGCACGGTAAATTTTTGTAATCGTATTTGGAGGCAAAACGGGAAAATACCTTTTCAATTTTTCAAGAGTGGTGTCCATTTTCAAATAAGAATTGAGGAAAAGATTCAAAGAAGGGAGAAAGAGTAGAGAATTGTACAAATATATACAAATATCAATTATTTGGGAAACTGAAAGAACCGACTTAAGTCACGGAGTACCGTTATCCTCCATTTGACCGGGGTGAAAGAGAGACTAGCAAAACAATAGATACACCAAAACAAAACACAAAACAATGTGAGAAAAAGAATCAATCTTTATATACAGGATCACTCAATTCAATAGAGTCGTTTTCAACCGAAAAATTATCAAAATAAACTTTCAAACGATGCCCATTTACCTTGAAAACATTACCATTCTTTGGATTCTTAATATCACAGGCCCCATATGGATACACATGTTTTGTGATTCCATATTTCTTCATTAAAGACTCAAATGGCTTATTGTAGAAATGTGTTCCACCATCGCTTATCAAGGCTCGAGGGATTCCAAATCGACTCAAAATATTGTCTTTCAAAAACTTTATCACTGTTTTGTGATCATTGTTTCGACTTGGAATTGCCTCTATCCATTTTCAAACATAATCTACTGCGACTAATATGTACACGAAACCAAATGATGGAGGAAATGGACCCATGAAATCTATACCCCAACAGTCAAAGATCTCAATGACAAGAATAGGATTTAAAGGCATCATATGATGTTTTGAAATAGATCCCAACTTTTGACAATTTTCACAAGTCTTGTAGAATGCATGTGAGTCCTTGAACATGGTGGGCCAGTGAAATCCACTTTGTAATATTTTTGTAGTCATCTTTTTTGACAAGAAATGACCCCCACACGCCTCAGAATGACAAAATTTAATGACACTACTTACCTCATTGTCAGGAATGCATCTGTGAAATATTTGATCAGGACAATATTTGAATAAATAAGGGTCATCCCAATAAAAGTTCTTCACTTTGTTTAAGAACTTTCTTTTATCTTGGGTACTCCAATGAGCTGGCAATTGTCCTGAAACAAGAAAATTAACAATAAATAGTTTCCAAAGGCCCAACCATAACCCATACTCACAAACGTATAACCCTAGTTAGAGAAATCACCCAAATTTCAGTTGGAAGAGTGATAACAACAATGCACAAACTTCATAGCCATCGTTTCAAGCACACCATAATTTTTAAAATTATCATGGATATGCACCTCCTTATGCTCCACCTCCTAGAAGAAATCTTGAGGAAACATTGCATGCATTCATTGAAAAGCAAGAGGCAATCAACACTCAACTTGCTCAAGGCATGACAGATTTTAAAGATATTCTTGCAAAGTTAACTTCTGCTCTTAGTTTCCAAGAGAAAGGTAAGTTTCCCTCTTAACCACAGCAAAATCCAAAGGGGTAATACAATGCAAATGCAAGTGGTTCTGGAACCAACACATGGATCAAGTCAAATCAATCATCACTCTTCACAGTGGTAAGGTTATTGAAAAACCCACTCTTGAACCTTGTGAGAAAGATGATGAGTCTATCTCTAAGGGTAAGGAGGGGGTTGAATCTGAACATTGCAAAGAAAAGGCTGATTCCCCACAAGCACTCCCATTTCATCATGCCATGACCAAACAAAGCAAAATCAACCACAACTCTGAAATCTTTGAAACTTTCAAACATGTAAGGATCAATATACCTTTGTTGGATGCTATTAAACAGGTTCCTTCCTATGCTAAATTTTTAAAAGATCTATGCACTGTGATGAGAAAACTAAATGTGAAAAAGAAAACATTTTTAGCTAAACAAGTAAGTGTTAATCTTCATAACAATAATGCTTTGAAATATAGAGACCATGGTTGTCCTACAATTTGTTTTTTATTAGAGAACATAAAATTAAAAGAGTCTTACAATTTCTTCATATTCAGTCTTTCAAAGTCTCAATCTAGGTGAGTTAAAACCAACTTTTGTAACTCTTTTACTTGCTGATAGATCTATAAAAGTACCTAGAGGAATAGTTAAGGGTGTTAGTACAAGTTGATAAATTAATTTACCCTGTAGATTTTGTTGTCTTGGATACACAACCTGTTAAAGCATGTAATTCAATTCCTATCATCTTAGGATGATCCATTTCTTGCCACTTCTAATACATTGATTAATTATGGGAATGGACTGATGAAGCTATCATTTGAAAACATGACACTGGAGATGAATATTTTCAACATTTACAAGCAACCTGGAGATGATAATGATTTACAGAAAGTGGACTTTATTGAAAAATTAGTTCATGATCAATTTCAAACCACTTCCAGTGAAACTAAGATTGATGAATCTGATGATTTACAAATGGTCTACTTTCAAGAAGAATCAAAGACATGTAATTGGAGACCACAAATTGAAGAATTGCCACCACGATCAATTGAGTCCATACCTTCAAGTGTTCAACCACCAAAACCTGATTTGAAGTCGTTACCATTCAATCTCAAATACTCATTTTTGGGAGAAAATGAAACTTTTCCGGTAATAATCTCTTCCAAACTTAATGCACATCAAGAAGGTAAGTTATTACGGACTTTGAAAATGCATAAAAATGCATTAGGATGGACTATAGCTGACATAAAAGGAATTAGCCCTTTGATTTGCACACACAGGATTTATTTGGAAGAAAATGCCAAACCCTCTAGAGAAATGCAACGAAGGCTTAATCCTAATATGAAAGAAGTAGTGAAAAATAAAGTCATTAAGCTTCTAGATAATAGAATCATTTATTCTATTTCTGATAGCATATAGGTAAGTCCTACCCAAGTTGTACCCAAAAAGTGTGGAGTCACTGTGATAACAAATGAGAAAAATGAATTTATTCCAACTAGGACTATTACTGGTTGGCATATGTGCATTGACTATAGAAAACTTAATTCAATGACTAGAAAAGATCATTTCCCTTTACCTTTCATGGATCAAATCCTAGAAAGAGTTGCAGGTCATGAATTTTATTGTTTTCTAGATGGCTATTCAGGTTAAAATCAAATTGAAGTTGCATTGGAAGATCAAAAGAAGACTATTTTCACATGTCTATTTGGTACTTTTACATATCGAAGGATGCCTTTTGGATTATGTAATGCACTAGCCACTTTTCAAAGATGCATGCTTAGCATATTCAGTGATATGGTTGAACGTTTTCTTAAGATTTTTATGGATGATTTTTCTGTTTTTGGAGATTCATTTGATGATTTTTTGACTAACTTAGAAAAGGTTTTGAGCAGGTGTGAAGAGAAGAATCTTGTACTGAATTAGAAAAAATATCATTTTATGGTAACAAATGGCATTGTACTTGGTCACATTGTTTCATCAAAAGGAATTGAGGTTGACAAATCTAAAATCGAGTTAATTCCTAACTTACCAACACCAAAATCTGTTAAAGATGTTAGATCATTCTTAGGACATGCTGGTTTTTACAGAAGGTACATCAAAGATTTTAGTGTAATATCTAAGCCCTTGAGTAGCCTTCTAACGAAGGATAATATTTTTGAATGGACTGAACATTGTGAAGAAGCCTTTGTTAAACTAAAAAAATTGCTTACTTCTACTCCTGTTATTCAACCTCCTGATTGGTCATTACCTTTTGAAATAATGTGTGACGTTAGTGATTATGACGTGTGTGTTGTTTTGGGACAAAGAAAAGATAAGAAACCCTATATGATTTACTATGCAAGTAAAACTTTAAATAGTGCTCAAATGAATTACATCGCCACTGAAAAAGAATTACTTACAGTAGTATTTGCATTTGATAAATTCAAGTCTTATCTTGTTGGCTCACTTGTTGTTGTTTTTAATGATCATGTAGCATTGAAATATCTTCTTTCTAAGAAAGATTCTAAGGCTAGATTGGTGCGGTGTATTTTGTTACTTCAAGAATTTGATATCACAATCAAAGACAAGAAAGGCACTAAAATTGTTGTCGCAGATCATTTGTCAAGATTGACAACAGATTCGAAATCTGACATCACACCAATCGATGACTACTTTCCCGATGAATCTTTACTTTCTGTTTCTACAATTCCATGGTTTGCTAATATTGTTAATTTTCTTGTTTCAGGACAATTGCCAGCTCATTGGAGTACCCAAGACAAAAGAAAGTTTTTGAACGAAGTGAAGACTTTTATTGGGATGACCCTTATTTATTCAAATATTGTCCTGATCAAATATTTCAAAGATGCATCCCTGATAATGAGGTAAGTAGCGTCATTAAATTTTGTCATTTTAAGGCATGTGGGGGTCATTTCTCCTCAAGAAAGACAACTGAAAAAATCTTACAAAGTGGATTTTACTGGCCCACCATGTTCAAGGACTCATATGCATTCCGCAAGACTTGTGAAAATTATCAAAAGTTGGAATCTATTTCAAAACATCACATGATGCCTTTAAATCCTATTCTTGTCATTGAGATCTTTGACTATTGGGGTATAGATTTCATGGGTCCATTTCCTCCATCATTTGGTTTCTTGTACATATTAGTCGCAGTAGATTATGTTTCAAAATGGATAGAGGCAATTCCAAGTCGAAACAATGATCACAAAATAGTGATAAAGTTTTTGAAAGACAATATTTTGAGTCGATTTGGAATCCCTCGAGCCATGATAAGTGATGGTGGAACACATTTCTGCAACAAGCCATTTGATTCTTTAATGAAAAAATATGGAATCACACATAAAGTTGCCACCCCTTATCACCCTCAGACAAGTGGACAAGTAGAGCTTGCTAATAGGGAGATCAAACAAATCTTGGAGAAAACAGTTAACCCTAATAGGAAAGACTGGTCTTTAAGACTTAATGATGCACTTTGGGCTTATCGAACTGCTTATAAAACATCATTAGGTATGTCACCTTATAGACTAGTTTATGGAAAACCTTGTCACTTGCCTGTGGAAAGCAAACATAAAGCTTATTGGGCTATTAAAGCTTTCAATTCAAACCTTAATGATGCTAGTCAACTGCGAAAATTGCAAATAAATGAGCTTGAGGAAATAAGAAATGATGCATATGACAATTCAAGAATTCATAAAGCAAGAATCAAAGACTTTCATGACAAGAAAATATTGAGAAAAACATTCAATGTTGGTGAAAAAGTCTTACTTTATAATTCTCGACTCCATTTATTTCCTGGAAAACTAAGATCAAGATGGAACGGTCCTTTTATTGTGAAACATGTGTATCCATATGGGGTCTTTGATATCAAAAATCCAAAGAATGGTAATGTTTTCAAGGTAAATGGCCATCATTTGAAAGTTTATTTTGATAATTTTTCAGTTGAAAATGACTATATTGAATTGAGTGATCCTGTATATAAACATTGATTCTTTTTCTCACATTGTTTTTGTGTGACTTTTGTTTTGCTAGTCTCTCACCCCGGTTAAATGGCGGATAACAGTACTCCGTGACTCTTAAGTCGGTTCTTTCAGTTTCCCATGATAACTGATATCTGTGTATATATTTGTGCAATTCTTTGCTCCTTCTCCTTTCTTTGAATCTCTCCTCCAATTCTCATTTGAAAATGGACACCAGTCTTGAAAAATTGAAAAAGTATTTTCCCGCTTTGCGTCAGAATGCGATTACAAAAATTTACCGTGCTAAATGTGCAAGAATGAGGTTGTTAATGAATCATGGAATTCCTGAAGATATTCGTTGGTTGATTGAAGCAAAGGTTTGATTATCAGGTGAGTCCTCCAATTCTTTCATTTTACACATGCCTGGAACAGGTAAAAGCACTTTTGCGAAGAAACGTCGTGTAAAACGACTCAAAGGCTGTCACAGATGTGCCAGATGGACTTGTAAGGCAACACATCGTTCTTTAGGAATGTTATCTATAAACCGTGAAGATAAAATACAATTCATTAAGGATGGCCTGAGTAAGGGGTCTTTAAATAATCTTCTATTGACTCTTGAGACACACCCTAATGGAGATGTGCATCGTGCAATTCATGATTTATGGCCACAATTCCATAAAAAACATGCTCGACTTAGTCTTGGGAATCTGACTAAAAAAGACCCTGTTTGCCAGTTTTTAAGAAAACTGGATGGGAAGCCTATCCCCGACCCATAGAGGGCGTTTAAGCCGTTCTTGGATGTAAAACCGAGGAAAGATATGAGCCATAATCACAACTACCTGTACATACACATGTTTTTTCAAAATAAATAAATAGAGAGAGAGAGAGAGAGAGAGAGTGTGTGAGACTATAGCTGGCCTACATATAGGTGGTATGATTGCATTTTCAATTTCTCATCTATAAATTCTTCTCTTCCTTCCCTTCATTTCTACTCAACCCATACATTCATCAAATATAGAAGTGTGTACAAATGGCAGGTTCCTCAAGTCATCACATAAACAATATTTGTGTTTTTGGTGGATCTAGTCCTTAAAAAGAAAAAGAGTTTTTAGAATCAGCAAATCATCTTGGTCAGGTACTAGCTGAGTGAAAGATTCATTTAGTGTATGGAGGGGGCAGCATTGGGTTAATGGAGGGAGTGTCAATAGCTACATTTTTAGGAGGTAGTCAAGTTTTGGGGGTAGTTCCCAAAGCTTTAGCACAAGGGAACATCATTGAAAAAACAATTGGAGAGGAATTAAAGGTCCCTACAATGTCTAATCGACTGAATGCAATGTTTAACCATGCTGATGCCTTCATTGCCTTACCAGGTGGTCTGGGCACGTTGGAAGAGATCTTTCATATTTTCTCTTGGGCCCAACTGCACATTCACCATAAACCCATAGGTCTGTTAAATGTTAATGGTTTTTATGATAAGTTGTTGTCTTTTTTTTTTATCATGTTGTGGAACAAGAATTTTTAACATCTTCGGCATGACAAATCATAATCTGTGCTGCTACCGTTGAACAATTGAGTGACCAACTATGATGTGCCGTGAATAATTCAAAAATCGGCAACAATGATTCTAACGAAAATTGATGAAGGATGGATCTGGTTGTGTTGTCTTTCTTTTGGTGTTTAGGCTGGATTGTAGTAATTTAAAGGTAAATAAGATGGAGGATAGACTAGAATGATACTTTGATAAGTCGATCTGGACGCCACAAAGATCAGTCTAGGATTTCGACGCCACACTCTTTGTGATCGAAGAGTGATAAGTCAGGTAGGGTTCTTCACAAAACGAATTTGGAAGAACAACTCTTAATTCTCTGAATTAAGTTTCAAAATCTTGGCCAAAAGTGTTTATTACATATTCTGATACATATTTATCTTTGGAACATCCCTCCAAAGTTAGGTGAATTCAACATGATAGAAGTCAAGCCTAAAAACTAGACTTTTAATAAAGTAAGTAGCCAAATTTAACTAACACACGTTTTCTTTGACATTTCTAAAAACATAAGCAGACCAAATTTAAAACAGCCATAACTTTTGACACAAAAGTCCAATGCAATCATGGTTGGACAATCTAGAAAGATCACGTTCTGAACTTGAATTTTACCTACATAAATCTTGTTTTCACATGCATTGGATGACTTCAAATTCGGGTTCAAATCCATCTACTGTTCTGACCGTAAACAGCATCAATTCCTTCACTTATTTGCATTATCAATCCAAATACAAGTAGCCCAGCATCACAAGAACCATTAAGGGCTTTTCCCACCTCCAAGTTCCAATTGTAGGCAAATAAGCACCCTTGAACCAATTTCAAACTGATTGCTAATTTTTAACTCCGACGCAGCTTCAATCATTGCAATTTGATTCGTCATGGCCCATTGTAGTTGTTTTGCTCTCGCTCTTGTCATTGGACCATCTGCATCCTCCTGCATATTATATTCAGCTTTACGAGATGGATTATAATTTCCATGATGCACATCAAACTACAATCTTTCATCCCTGTAATTGATCCCTCCATGAGTCGCATAAATTGATTAACTAAGGAAAGCCGTAAAAAGCTTACGCCCCATTTGTTTGTTGGAAAGTAGTTTCCTTTTGGAAAGTGAATTCCAGAAAAGTGAATTATTTTCTGATGTTTGGTAGTGTAATGAAAAATAAGTTGGAAAACACTTTCCAGTGTTTGGTTATGTCATGGAAAATAAGCTGGAAAATAACTTATTAATGTTTTATTTTTTTCAAATTTATTAAAATAACAAGGAACAAATCTAAGTTGAATTAGAATCAAATTGAAAAAAAAATATAATTTCATAAATTATCTCAAATAAAATAAATAATAATCAAAGTCTAAAAAATAAAAAAAAATGAAAGATGAAGAACTTAAAATAATAATAATTAACATTTCATAAATTATTTCAAGTAAAATAAGTAACAATAAAAGGAATGGGATCAAATTTGATAGATAAAATGTTTCAATAAAAAAATAATAAGGGAAAAGCAAATAATAATTATAAAAATGAGGATCAAAGTTAATATAAAATTAAATTTTAAGAGATGAAATTGAAAAATAAATATTCAAAACAAAATATATATAGCAATCAAAAGTTTAAGGATCAAATTTGATATAATCAGCAAATAATATGACATTTCTAAATTTTTCACAACTTCCGGAAAGTGTTTTCTGCCCAAATTTCTTAGGAAAACACTTTTCTGGAATCCAAGCCAAATTTTCCTTTGACTGGAAAGTGTTTTCCGTTGACCAACTTTTTTAATGGCAAACAAACACATGAAAGTTTGGAAAGTGGTTTCTCAGAAACCACTTTTCGAGAAACAAACATAGCCTTAGATTGGATTTGAGCCTTCGTTTGTAAAAACTGTGTGTCTTTTGTTTTTATTATTATGTTTTGTTGTTTCTTATATTTGTTTAAGTGTGTTTCAGGTTTGTTAGTGTTCGTTATTTCAGGTGATGTCTTCTATACTCTATCTTTCTATCTTAGAACATTGAGGACAATGTCTCATTTTGGTTGGGGAAAAAGGGTGTAGTTGATATTTAAAAAAAAAACTAATTGTGTTTTTTATTTCATAAACTATTTGCAAAATTGTTGTTACTAGGATGGCAGAGTAAAAGGAGTTCTTTTGTTAAAGTGACTCTTGAGACGCATCTTAGTAGACATTCTTAACAAGGTCTATTAGAATACTTCTTGAAATATTCAGGTTTACAAACTCTCGTATTGTTATCACTTGATTCTGCCCATATGCTCATTTAACAAGTATTCTTAAATCTTCATTTTCGCACACACACTTTAACATATGATTGTGGGTTGCACATTGAATTATTACATTATTTATGCTCTTTTGTTAAAGGTAACAATTAAGGGAAAGGGATAGTATATAATTTGCAAAAAAAATAAAAAAACAAAACAAAAAAAACAAAAATAATAATAAAAGCGTAGATAAGTTTGGTTTCGTAGCCTTCCTAACCTAAGCAATTAAGCCCAAAGGGGGGTGTTTTAACACTTAATACCCTAAACTCAACTAACTTGGGAGCTATTGGCCCAATGCTTGTTACATGGGTTGAGGAGAAAAGCTTAAGGGAATCAAACATTGCACTATCTATATATCAGTATCTGTAACCCGAGTTACTAAGCTCGTAGGGGTGTCTCAACACCTAATGCCCTAAGACCAACTGGTCTGGGAGTCATTAGCCGAAAGCTCGTTACATGGGTTAAAGATGCATTGTGTCTTAAGTTATATGTATATATTAAAAAAAAAAAAGATAATAATCTCAACCCAAGGAAGTTAACCTTAAACATTAGAAAAAAAAAATTTGTTTTTCTTCCAAGTAAAGTCCCATTACTATATGTTGATATTTTGAGCACAATAGAAAGGTTTATTAATACCTTGTTTTAGAGGTATTGAGCAGATATATGAATTTGATGAGAGTTTGTTTATCTGGATAGATTAATGGAAGTTGAATGATGAATGCCTTGCTTTGTGGAACTTGCAAATTGTTTTTTTTTTTTTTTCTATTTTAACGCTTTGATTACTAGGAACTAGTAATAAGCTAGTTGGGGGGGGGTGTCATTAGTACTTAAAAATGTATATTTATCAAGGTTTTATATCATCATTTTGTACTTGAAGTATCAATAACTCCTTAACTAAAGTATGTTTTATAATAACAAGTCTAATACTATAAAATGCCTTAATATATGGTAAATGTTCATCTTAAATTTAGGCTTATTACATAAATCAAAGGATTGATTGATGAGTTCAAGTATGGAAATTGAAAGGATAAAGAGAGGGCCAAACTTAGAAAAGAGATGTTGGTGCAGTCCAAACAGGAACACTATTCGGTAATTAGGTCATATCTCAAGTTCTAGATGTCAAAATAATCTTAAATTTTTACACAGATTCAATAAGACATAGGCCTACAACTTTCATGTGGACACCAAGATCTAAAAAGGCTGTTTGCAATTCCAAATTATAGCAACAACGAAGAAGTTGAATCTCTCTTGCAGCCCGAATACTGTTCAGTGTTTGGCCCATATATGGAGTTCTAGAAGTCCAAATGACCTCCATTTTTTTTCCTGGAACGCTGAGACAATTTCCTACAACTTTCATGTTTCAAGTGGTCCCAGTTCCGATGCTAGCAATTTCGTTTCATTCAGACAAGAAGATAAGGATTTTCACCAAGTCAAGAGTTGGCTACCCACTCAACAATTAGTCATCAAATCAATAATTCTGAATTGTGGCCTATAAAAGGAGGCATTTGCCATGCATTTAGGGGCTGGATTGTTCAGATCAAGAACTTGCTCTTCTTCTCTCTCTTTATTTTTTTTTGTAATTTTTAAGTTTTGTTTTCATTAATATCTTGTTTATGCTTTTCATTTCCTTTCCTTTACTTAGTTAACTTGTATTTTCTTTATGTTCCTTTTTTGTTTATTTATGTTTCTCTTCTTCATTATGTTTAGCTAAGTTTATTATGTCCAGGTGAAAAAGTTACACTAATGGTGTAAGAATAAGTATGGTGTAAACTCAACATGGACCTTAATGTTTAATATTAACATATCTTATCTTTTTATCTTACTAATTCTTAATACCTTGCTTGTTAAATGGTTAATCTAGATTTGTGTTGTATGACACTTGGTACAACAAATGCTTGGCACTCTCATAGCCCAACTGTATGGTATTACCTACATCTGTGCTATGAAAGGAACTTGATTTGTTGTTAACATAAGTTAGCATCATGAATTCCTAACAATATTTAAAAGTTTTGTGTTACTTAAATAAGATAATTAATATGATCATGTTAATAATTTATAATGAGCTATTAATGACAAATCATCTGATTGGAACCTCCTTTGTGTGTGGTTTCCAGTTGAGTAATAAGAGTTTATACTATACTTGTTTGAAATACCATTAGTGGATCCTCTAACCTTGACACTTAATTTTATTATTGTTTAATTCTCACATTGATCTTTCATATTAAAATTCTCATAAACTTCTTCCTCTTCCTCTTCTTTATTATTATTATTATTATCATTATTACTACTACTATTATTATTCGTATTATTATATCTATTACTATTACTATTACTATTATTGCTATTATTATTGTTGTTATTATTGTTGTTGTTGTATTATTGTTTATTATAATTTATACAATTAACGTCCATGTGGTTCGACCTTGTCTTACCGGGTTATTTATTACCTTGACACTCCTGTACTTGGGAGAAGACATCAATCTTTTGGTCGTGTCACTTATATTATTAGATATGTTAATATAAAACATGGTTTAGTTAAGGAGTTATTAATACTTCAAGTGCAAAATAATAATATTAAACCTTGATAAAAATGCACTTTTAAGTACTAATCAGTGTGGTATAACACTTGGTACAACAAATGCTTGGCACTTTTATAGCCCAACCATATGGGATAACCTACACATGTGCTATGAAAGGAACTTGATTTGTTGTTAACATAAGTTAGCATCATGAATTCCTTACAATATTTAACAGTTTGGTGTTACTTAAATAAGATAATTAATATGATCGTGTTAACAATTTATAATGAGCTATTAATGACAAATCATCCGATCGGAACCTCTTTTGTGTGTGGTTTCCAGTTGAGTAAGAGGAGGAGTTTATATTATACTTGTTTGAAATACCATTAGTGGATCCTCTAACCTTGACATTTGTTTTTATCATTGTTTAATCCTCACATTAATCAAACATCTCAATGTCCTCTTTAACTTATTATTATTATTATTATTATTATTATTATTATTATTATTATTATTATTTATATAGTTAACCTCCCTATGGTTCGACTCTAGTCTTGCTGGGTTATTTGTTACTTCGACATTCCTACACTTGGAAGAAGACATCAATCTTTTGGTCGTGTCAC
>JAAWWB010000989.1:0-25001 GCA_018804465.1 Populus tomentosa
TTTGTGAGTCAAAGCTTCAAAAAAAAAAAAAAACTAATTTTTTGTGAACTTTCAAGGGTACCAATGTAATAAGAAAAGATACAGGAAACCTTGAACGAAAGGCCAAATTTTTTTAATCTTAATGGAAAAGGAGTATTTTGACTGTATGTTTTTAAAGGTAAATGATAAAATTACCCAAAATCAATTTACAGATGATATTTATATCAGAAAAAAACAACTTTACCTTTTCTACCGACGCAAATATTGAGTGCGATAAAGGGAAAATAAACATTATAGTTTTTGAATCCACAATAATTAGCTCCTCCACAAGTATAAAGCCTTTTAGGTTTTTTTTTTTTTTTTTTTTTTTAATATACAGCCGTGGCCAACCTATTTTGAAATTTCTGACAAGGATTTGCCCAACCTTGGACCGTGTAATCAATTTTTTTGTGGAAACATTATCTAATGCTTGCATGTGCACATGCCGCGCATGTAACCCGTTCTCTAGTATAAGTCTATAAGAGGACGACCATAGTTGTAGTGCTGATCATAAACTCCCTCATAAAAGTCTCTGTGTCTCTTGAAACCCAATCTGTAGCCTATCTTTTCTTGTTATGGAGTTGTTCTTGGCAATGCTTCCACTATTATTGTGCTATATTATCTTCAACCTTTTTAAGTTGGGATACCAAAAGAGAGACCAGTGTTGCTATATGCTAAGCTATGAGTGCCACAAAGCCACTGAGGACCAAAAGCTCGATACTGGATCCTGTGCTAAAATTGTTACCCGAAACAAGAATCTGGGAATAGAAGAATACAGGTTTCTTTTAAGAACTATGGTTAGTTCTGGCATCGGTGAACAAACTTATTGCCCAAAAAATGTCATAGAGGGAAGAGAGGAATCTGCAACTCATATGGATGCTGTTTCGGAGATGGATGGTATCATTTTTCATACTCTTGATAAGCTCTTTGCTAAGACAGGAGTTTCTCCATCAGAAATCGACATTATTGTCTCTTCAGTCTCTCTGTTCTCACCAGCTCCCTCACTAACAGCTCGAGTAATAAACCGTTACAAGATGAGGGAGGGCATCAAAGCGTTTAATCTCTCTGGAATGGGTTGCAGTGCAAGTGTAGTAGCCGTTGATTTGGTTAACCAATTGTTCAAGACATACAAGAATTCACTTGCAATCGTCGTGAGCACAGAATCCATGGGTCCAAATTGGTATTCTGGCAAAGACAAGTCCATGATGCTCTCCAACATTCTTTTTCGTACCGGGGGCTGCTCCATGCTCTTAACAAATAATAGAGCTTTGAAGCATAAAGCCCTCTTGGAATTGACTTGTTCTGTACGCACACATATCGGCTCTAATGATGAAGCATACGGCAGCTGCATCCAAGTAGAAGATGACCTTGGCCACAAAGGCTTCCGGCTCACCAGAGATCTACCCAAAGCTGGTGCCAAAGCTTTAACCATGAATCTCCGAGTTCTTCTTCCTAAAGTTTTGCCACTGTCAGAATTGCTCCGCTACAAAATAAGTTATTATCGAAACAAAATAATGAAGAGACCAACTCCTACGGCTGCAGGACCTGGTTTGGATCTCAGGTCTGGAATCGACCACTTTTGTGTGCACCCCGGTGGGCGGGCAATTATTGATGAGGTTGGTAAGAGCTTAGCACTCAACGATTATGATCTCGAACCAGCAAGAATGGCACTTTATCGGTTTGGAAATACATCATCCGGCGGCCTGTGGTATGTTTTAGGTTACATGGAGGCTAAGAAAAGGCTCAAGAAGGGTGATAAAATACTAATGATCAGCCTCGGGGCAGGTTTTAAGTGCAACAATTGTGTGTGGAAAGTTATGAAGGACTTGGAGGACACAAATGTCTGGCAAGACTGCATAGATCAATACCCTCCAAAAGCCTTAGACAACCCTTTCTCTCAGAAGTTTGATTGGATCAATGATGAAAGCATGAATTCCGCCAGGATTGAAGATCTCCTACCACTAATCCAGTTGTTAGCATAATTATTATATGGTCTGTGAAGTTTGATTTGATACAATCAAACTTCTCCGGGCGTTAAGATTACATGCCATAAGACGATACATCCAGTTACTAGCATAATTATATGGTCTCATGCTGGGGCTTTAATTAAGTTAACCAGTCTCAAGATCGACCTTCCTTTCAGCCTCTCCATACGTGTGAAGTATTGTGTGGAAGTAAATTTGGTATAATACTAGATGTTGCCCATGTTTTTGCAAATAAAATATGGTCTTGTAATATATGTTACAATAATATGTGTGAAAGAATACTGATGTATTGAATAAGCTTCTGTCACGTCCTTTGTACCTGTACTAAGTTTTCGTGATCTCTATATAAACCTAGTTATTTATAATTAGTGTACCTTCATGCATCACATTTGGATTCTCGATTGAATTATTACGATAGAATATTTGTTGAAAGATAGGCTAATTACTTGGATTTCAAGCCTCAGAAGTAAATCCCGCAGGCTATAACAAGAAGAATAAAGAAATGGAAGGAGTTTTTTTGTTAAAGAAAGTTGCTGCAGTTACATTTAGTTGTTTCTATTACAACCGTTTCTTGCATAGGTGTAAGAATCGTAGCCCTCAATCATTGGATGGTTGGAAATGATTTGATTCCTAAATTATAGGATTCAGTTATTAAGAGCATGCAACATGTATAAAAACAGGTTTTCCTGCTCAGCAAAATACACAGTGGAATACAAGAACATTTCTCATTCTCTCTGAAAATTCTTCTTTTACAGACTCTTTTTATAAACTAAAAAGAAACATGGTATCAGAGCGTCAAGCCTGATTTTTGAGAGGGGTGTAAACTGTGAGATCAGATTCATTAATTGCTTCACAAAGTCTCACTTACAAAAATAGTAGGATCAAGTTCTGTTGGAGGAGATTTACAAACTCCACAGTTCAGTGGTACAAACTATGATTTTTGGACTGTAAAAATGGAGACTGTACTTATAGCATATGATCTATGGGATGTAATAAAGGTTGGAATGCAACCTCAGCGAGCACTTGAGGTTGCAAAAGGCTCTGGAGATGAAGAGAGCAAAGCTGAGCAAACCTCATTGGTAGCATCCACTACCTCCAAAGAAAACAAAATAAAGAATGCAAAGGCGTTGAGTGTCATTCAATGAGCATTAACTGATGAGCTTTTCCCCCACATCAAAAATGAGAAGACTATAAAAGGAGCTTGGGACATTTTGAGTAAAGAGTTCAGAGGAGATAAAAAGGTAAGAGTTGTAAAACATCAAACAATTAGAGCAGATTTTAAGTACATGAGAATGTCAAATGGTGAAAGCTTAGATAGCTACTTGGCTAACTTTTTTAAAACTATGAATAATCTAAAATCACTTGGGGAAGATGTATCTGAAACTAGAATTGTGCAAAAACTATTAATGAGCCTAAGTAGAAGATATAAGTCCATTGTGTCCATCATTAAAGAAACACGAGATCTTGATGTTCTAAGAGTAGAAGAGGTCATTGCATGATGAAAGAGATAAATTAACGGGAACGGAGAGAACCTTTAATAGTTTAAAGGTTGGAAATAACCAAGCCTATGGTACAAACAAGGGCTCAAAGGGCAGATCCACTCAAAAGTGGCAATCATAAGACATGAGGGGATCAAATTGAACTCAAAATAGAAACCTGAATAGCTATGACAACTCAAGCTGGAATAACAGTGCTGGGGGGAGCAATCAAGTAGGTTTAAAACCACAGTGTCAAGTTTGTCAGAATTATCATTTTGGATTGTGTAAGCATAAAGGAAAACAAAGATATGCAAGATGCAATCGATTTGGCTATATTGCAAAGGATTGTAATAGTCACGGTCACAAAAAATTTGCCAACTATGCAAAGGAAGAAGAAGTAACCACATAAACTATGTTCTATGCTTGTCATTCTGCAAGTTTGCAAGATAGAAATGTATGGTTTGTGGACATTGCTTGCAACAACCATATGACATCTCAAGAATCAGAACTAATCAACATTGATATAACTATGACTTGCAAAGTTAAGATGGGCTGTGGAGATCTCATACAAACAACTGGAAAAGACACTCTAGTGGTGAAAAATCAACATGGGAAGAGATATATAGATGAAGTGCTACTTGTTCCAGGCTTGGATGAAAACTTATTGAGTGTAGGCCAAATGATGGAGCATGAATATTATATCCTATTTAGGGGTAACAAAGCAATGATATTTGATGATGAAAACCTCAACAATGTTATAACAGTGGTGATCATGGGAGGAAATCAATGCTTTCCTCTTTCACTTGAATCAAAGACATTTGCAGCAAAGAAAGTATCAATGATTGAAGATTCCTGGATATTGCATAGAAGATTGGGACATTTAAACTTTGTTAGCATGAAGAAGATGCAGCAAATGGAGTTGGTATGTAGACTACTTGTGTTGATAGAATTGAAAGATGTGTGTGCAAGCTGTGTTTCAGGAAAACATCATAGGGAAAAGTTTAATAAAGAACAAGCATGAAGAGCAAGCTATCCACTGGAGCTAATACACACAGACATATGTGGACCAATGCAGAATGAATCAATTGAGGGAAACAAATACTTCATCACATTCATTGATCACTTCTCAAGAATATGTTGGGTATACTTTCTCATAAATAAATTTGATACATTTAATGTGTTCAAGAAATTCAAAGCCCTTGTTGAATTGCAAAATGAATACAAATTAAAGAAGCAAATGAGTGATAGAGGTGGTGAATACACCTCAAATGAATTTCAAGACTTCTGTGCAAACCTAAGAATGGAGAAGCAACTAACTATTGCATACTCTCCTCAATATAATGGAGTTGCAGAGAAAAGAAACAGAATAATTTGTGAGATAGCGAGGTCCATGTTAATTTAGAAAGAAATGCAGTGATTTTCTAGGCAAAAGTTGTGAGCACAACCGTGTATCTTCAGAACATATGTTTTACAACATCTATAACAAGAAAAACTTTATTTGAAGCATTTACAAGAAAGAAGCCAAGAGTCAAGCATTTGAAGGTGTTCGGTTGCATATGTTACACTTACGTTCCATCATCCCTAAGGTATAAATTTGATAGCAAAGCTGGAAAAGGAGCTTTTGTGGGATATGGAAGCTGTGAAAAGGGGTATAAAGTGTATGACCTGAAATCTGAGAAGATTGTTCTCTTAAGAAGTGTAATATTCAGTGAGGATAAGTCATGGAGTTGGGAAAGAAATTAGATGAAATCAGTGCCAATGCCTCTTAACCTTGAAGGAGATGAAGTTAAAGGTGAAAACTCTGAAGAACAACTTGATGCAACCCAACCTGATAATGCTAGAGGTTCTCATCTAAACTTCATAGTTGGTGAGTTAGTTGAGAATATTGGTAGTGATAACAGTCAACACTCCACACCTAGTTCTACTCCAGTAAAGTTAAAGACCTTGGAAGATATATGTGCAATGTGTCATATGTACATCATAGAACCTGAGAATTATCAAGAAGCAGCTGGAGATATAGCTTGGCAAGAAGCTGTGAAGGAAGAACTGGAAATGATAGAGAAGAACAATACTTGGAAATTGGTGGAGAGACCGATTGAAAAACCTATTATAGGAGTGAAATGGGTGTTCAAAACCAAACTTCATCTGGATGGAATAGCTCAAAAACACAAGGCCCGACTTGTAGCAAAAGGATATGTATAGAAATCTGAAATTGATTACAATAAAACTTTTACTCCAGTAGCAAGGTTAGATACAATTTGAACTCTTATTACACTTGCAGCACAAAAAGGATGGAAGTTGCTTCAGTTGGATGTTAAGTTAGCATTCCTAAATGGTGTGCTTGAAGAAGATGTCTATGTTAAACATCCTAAGGGTTTTGAAGTAAAGATTGCAGGGCACAAGATCTACAAATTAAGAAAAACATTATATGGACTTAAGCAGGTGCCAAGGGCCTGGTATAATGAGATTGATGCATGCCTCTCTATGTGTAAATTCGAAAGAAGCACAAGTGAAGCTACCTTATACATAAGGTCTGATCGTGAAGGGAACTTGATTATTGTCTCAATATATGTTGATGACATTGTCTATACTGGTATTAGTGAGAGGATGCTTAGTGAGTTTAAAAGAGAAATGATGCAGAGATTTGAGATGTCTGATCTTGGACTCTTTCATCATTTCTTGGGCATAGGAATACTGCAAACTAATTAAGGACAAGGAGTATTCATTTATCAAAGCAAGTAGGCCAAAACCTTGCTTAGAAAGTTTGGTCTTGAGGACTGCAAACCAGTTTCAATCTTTTTGTCCACTAGTGAGAAACTAAAGAAGGTGGATGGGAGTGAGTTAGTTGATGAAGGGCTCTACAGGAAAATAGTAGGAAGTTTACTATATTTAACAGCAACAAGACCTGATCTAATGTATACTGCTAGCCTGCTATCACGATTTATGAATAGTCCTACAAAAATGCATATGGGAGTTGTAAGAAGGGGTTTTAAAACATGTGCAAAGGACACTCAGCTATGGCATTGAGTATGTGTAAGATCAATCAGCAACTCTTATTGGATTTTATGATGCAGATTGGGCAGGAAGTGAAGATGATAGCAAGAGCACCTCTGCCTATACATTTAGTTTTGGAAGTGGAGCATTCTCTTAGGCCTTTATGAAACAGATTACATTGGCATTATCAACAGCAGAAGCTGAGTATGTCTCAGCATCTGAAGCAACAACACAAGCCATTTGGTTAAGATTTGTTCTTGATGATTTTGGTGAAATGCAAACTGAAGCAACACCTATGTTCTGTGATAATATGTTAGCAATTTCGACAGCCAAGAATCTAATTTTTAATTAAAGAATCAGGCACATAAACAGGAAGTATCATTTCATAAGGGAAGCTCTATAAGAGGGAGTGATTAACATGCAATTCTGCAGAAGTGAAGAACAACTCACATACATTTTTACGAAAGCACTACTTTTAAGCAACTAAGATTGAAACTTGGAGTTAAATTAGTAAGCAGCTTAGAAGAGGTTGTTGAAAGATAAGCTGATTACTTGGATTTCAAGCCTCAAAAATAAATCTTGCAGGCTATAACAAAGAGAATGAAGAAATGGAAGGAGTTTTCTGTTAAAGAAAGTTGCAACAGTTACAGTTAGTTGTTTCTGTTATTTTTCTGTTACAACCATTTCTTGCATAGATATAAGAATGGTAGCCCTCAATCATTGGATGGTTGGAGATTATTTGATTTTTAAATTTTAGGATTCAGTTATTAACTCCATCAAGCATGTATAAAAACAGGTTTTCCTGCTCAGCAAAATACACAGTGAAATACAAAAACATTTCTTATTCTCTCTGAAAATTCTTCTTCTATAAACTCTTTTTATAAACTAAAAACGAACAATATTGAAGTCTTTCTCCCTTTTTGTTTCTTATGATCTTTCTTGATCGAGATGGGCTCAACCTTTGTACATGGTTTGTGGGATGTGCCGTGACTTGCTCATATGTATGTTATTTGGTTCTATATATGTTCATGCTAGGCTACTTCCAGATTGGTGTTTTACTACCTTTTTCATGTTCCTTTGCTCTTCCAAGTTGCATGTCATTTTCCACTTCTGGTGTAGTTTTTTGCCGCATTCTCGTCTTCCGACAAATTGGGGAACTGCTTATTTGTGGAACATGCTTCCTAGCTAGACATACAAATCTTGCTCTAGACCATCTTCTTCTGTAGATCATCTTGTCTTGATGCTGCCCCCTACTCTGAAAATTTGTACTTTCGTAGCTAGAAGTTTTGTATGCTTCCATTCCATTATGTTTCTCTTTTTAGCTAGCTTTGTTGGCTATTGATCATGTGTTCATCTAGCTTTTGTTCTCTTGTCTTTTTATGTGTCAGAAGGCTGATCACATGTGACTCTTACATATTTCCACACCTTCTGACTCTGTGGCAAGGAAGGCTTGGGTTAGGATTTGATAAGCTTGGCCGCAGCTTGTCGGTTAATTCGTTTAGTCAATAACTTAAATTCTAGCCCGAGATGGATTTTATTTTGAATTGATTTAAAACTTTACTAAAAATAATATCTTATAAGAGTTTTTATTTTATTTTCATTCAAAATAATATCTCTTTATTTAAAAAAAATATAAAAATATTATTTTTACAACTACATTGATTAACGTGCAATCACTCCTCATTTACAACTATTGTTTGTTTCTCCTCCCTTAATCGCACTTTCTCCTACATTCAGTGGCAAGAGACAGTTTGTTCACTGTTTCTGCGTTTTAAATTTTTTTTAATTTTTTATTAACTTTAAATTAATATATTTTTTGTGTTTTTAAATTATTTTAATGTACTAATATCAAAAATAATTTTTAAAAAATAAAAAAAAATATCATTAACATGTATTTTAATACAAAAAAATTATTTAAAAAATAACCATAACCACCCTATCAAATATAAATTCTCTCTTGTAACATCAAACCTCACCTCTCACAATTACAAGGGCCTAGACTGATACATTACATGGACAAGTTGCAGCAATCTATTTTTGTTTATATATATGAACAACGAGATTCTAATCAGTTTAGAGAATGCATGGTTTACATTTGATCGTGTCACATACGTATGAACTGTTCATGCCCATGTTTTTCCGCTGTTACAAAATTGATTGGAAGGTTGTAGGTCAGCTTTTAATATGCTTTAATAGCAGGAAAAAAATATAGTTAAGCTTTCATGGCCAAGGGTCCACGTCAATGGAAGGATCGCTCTTGAGGGATTTAATATTTGATGATGTTGCTATGTACGTAGAATAATTCATGGCAATCAGAGAACGTAATTAAGGCTTTGAAATGAAAGAAAATCAATTTAGTTTAATCATCTTTGAACGGTAGTTCCTTAGTCTCCAATAAAGAAAGTCTTATACATGCATGTAAAGCAATAAAGAAAGTCTTTCCATGGTTGTTGTTTAAGCTGATTGCAAAAGGAAGAACAAGGATTAGCATGGAGTGTTTATTGGTACGTGTTAGAGAATAATATAAATCATATATTAGGATCTTATCTTACAGTTTAAGTTATTGAATTGAAATGATTCTTTAACATGATATCAAAGTTTTGATGACCGAGTGGTTATGAGTTTAAATTTCACAATCTTTATTTATTTAATAAAAATTAAGCATAATATAATGTAGACCTGTGTATATTTCAAATTCAAAAAACTTTCACTTAAAGGGATGTATTAAAGAATAATATAAATTATATTTTGAGATTTTACCCTACCGTTTAAATTATATACTAAATTGAGATGATTATTTGGGATAATGCAGTAATTAATACTTCAATGAAAGATATTAATACTTTATTCAAAATTAATTTAATTACTTCTTTAAAAGACATGAAGGGAATGAGCAGATACATGTTGATCTAGCCTCTTCAATGGCTAAAGGTTGGGTAAGATGTGGCTCCTTGTTAGTAATTACAAATTTCAGAAATTATAGAAGAAATTTTATATGATTTGATTAACTATTTCCAACAATTCCTTGTGAATTTCTTAAGGAAAAAGTTTTATGCATGTAATCGATACTTATCAAAGCTTTCTCACCTTTTGATTGATTTGAATTTTTTTAAAAAAACTATCTTCATGATTAAAGGGGTTTTTTTTTGTTTATTGCTATTCAAATCTTAAGTTAAATTATGGTAAGTAAAATTAAAACTTTAAAATGAAACTTTAAATATTAATTCAAACCGAGAAAAAAAAAAGCACCTCATCCAGCGTTTAGTTTTTTAGATTAACGTGGATACACGGGTCATCAGCTTGCGTGCACTTCGATTAATTTTACTGGTCCTGAAGTTAACAATCATATAAATCTCTAGTGACTTTAAGGTTTGTGAGACTCGAACTAGTGACTTTTGGGAAGTAAATATAGAATTTGATCAGTTAAATTACATCCCTCGGAATTCTTATCCAGCATTTATTAACAAAAAGAGTGTTGAACACTCCCTTTCACTTATTTTTTGCATTTTTTTTTGTATTTTAGAAATCTATAAATAGTACACTTCAAATTATTTTATTGGTATTAGCATTTTTTTCCCCTAAAAATCTTGATTTCAAACCTCTCCTATAAAATTAAAAATGAAATTATTTCTTCATAAGAATATAATTAATTAATTGATGTATTTATAAGCTGACTGAATATCTATGTTAATAAATAAAAATTACCTATGACACAAATATAATCATTGTGATGCATGTCATTTAAAGGGTGTTTGAGAATATAGTTGTTGTTGTTTTTCAAAATATTTTTTATTTGAAAATATATTAAAATAATTTTTTTTATTTTTAAAATGTTATTTTTGACATCAACACATCAAAATAATATGAAAATACTAAAAAAAAACCTATTAATTTAAAAGAAAGAAAAAAAATTAAAAAAACTTTTTTAAATGTTTAAACAAATAGGTTTTAAAAAAAGAATAATAATTGTCCTTTTTGAATTATGGTCCAGTCTCCCTTGGAAGATTGACTTCACTGTCACTTGCGAGTTGATTTTTTCTTTTTCTTTTTGGCATTAGAAAGTTCCCTTGAAAAAAGGCCACTTGGTTTCCTGTACGTAAGAATTACTTGTATGGGTTGGTTGTGAAGTTGAAATGCTAGTGGCGCACCGCTAAACATTTTTTAAAATATGAAGAAAAGGTGGGTGAGACATTATGAGTGATTAAAATGTATTTGTACGATGTGATTATTTTTTAAAATATATTTTTAATTTAAAATATATTTTTATTTAAAAATATATTAAAATAATTTTTTATTTTTTAAAATTTATTTTTGATATTAAAAATCAAAACAATTCAAAAATATGAAAAATTCAATTTAAAATAAAAAAAAGTAAATTTTTGAAAACTTCAATTTAAACGTAATGCCAAACACCCCTACATAGTTCAAACCATGAAAGTAGTGGTTTTTTTTTTTTTTGGTATTTTAAGGGCAGATCAATTACCATACAACTTTATAAATCACGAAGAAAAACATTTCAATTTGAACAAAAATATATTGTTGTCCGTAGTAGAAGTAGGCCCTTTTACTCAAAATATGGTACTTAAGTATATTACCATGTCTGAATATCAATATTATTTAATTAAAAGCAAAGGGTTGTCATTATTTAAAAGACAAGTTTAGTGTTGAAAAAAGAAAAAACAAAGATGATATTTATTTAGTTTTTATTATTAACTCTTGCCTTCTTTTACTTTTATGACTTTTGAGACATAGTGTTTGGCACTATGGTTAAAAAATACTTTTAAGATAATTTGAAATTTTGAAAATTTTATTTTATTTATTTTAAATTAATATATTTTTATGTTTTCAGATCATTTTGATATTCTAATGTTAAAAATAATTTTAAAAAAATAAAAAAATATATTATTTTAATATGTTTTAAAATGAAAAACACTTTGAAAAATAACCGTTACCATACTTTCAAACACCTTTTTAAGATCAACACTTATGAAAATTATCCACAATAATATTTTTTTTTATTGGAATGAATAGGTCAATATAGGAGTTGCATTGTAAAAATCACTTACAAAAAATATAATCTTAATTAATGAATAAATTAACTTCAAAATATCTCTCATCATCAAATATATATATAAAGTAGTTTAATTATTATTTTGAGAACTGACATTTCGTAATATTGAGGCATTAGATTTCCATCTTATATGGTAGGAAATTAGATTCTTTTAATTTCTAAACTTTCTTGGAATTGTCTAAATCAAGACAATTAATATCATAAATTATTTTTCTTTGTAGTAAGATGCATGTCAATTTTAAGTGTTGCGACTTTCTTCGTTCTTATGAACAAAAGCATGCTCATTTTGTTGACAATAATAATCATTCAGTTAGGAGTTGGAAGTTGGACATAATAATGTATTAAAGAGTGGTCTCTCTCCCGACATCAGTGCAATGAATATTATAGGCCGTACTCAATTTTTCTCAAGCAATTTAAGCCGTGGGACACTATCACTCAAATATTAGATAGATATTAAATTGCGAAAACCATATAGAATCTGAAATCAGTTCATGTTACTCGGGAGGAAATATATCGTCTTATTATTTTATCATTTAAAATGCTTTGAAAAAAGAAAAAAAAATATGAACTCAGAAAAAAGAAGAAGAATATCCCCTTAAAATTTTATTAAAATCTAAAGAAAGGATTAACCATTGGATGCATCAATTTCATTTTACAATAAAAAAAATCCCATAATACTTTATATTTTTCTTATAGTCTAATCCTTTTATTGGAGGATACCCTTCATCAACTACTATTGTACTCTATGAATTATGGTTATAGTATACACACACATAAATACGCGCGCGTGTTGATGAGGATGTTGAATTTCTATAGGTTTAATAATTGAGCTTCATTTCTAGGCTTGACTTATACACACACACGCATGTGCATGTTGATGAGGATGTTGAATTTCTATGGATTTAATAATTGAGCTTCATTTCTAGGCTTGACTTAGATGTGGGTTATATATATATATATATATATATATAAGTAAAAGGTGTGGTTGTGTATAAATGAATTATCCAAGTTTTCATCACATGGCATCCTTTAGTCATTTTATTTTTATTTTATCATGAGTAAATAGAAAAGAATGGGGTGACAAACCTATAATGAAAAAACGGTGGCAAACGCATGTAATCTAGAAGGATAGAATTGTAAACCTAATACGGTTAATGAGGTTACTTATTCTCTATGAAACTTTCTCATCAAGCCATTTACATTTAAAATAGATTGAGTGTGATTATTTTTTAAAATATTTTTTATTCAGAAATATATTAAAATAATATTTTTTTTATTTTAAAAAATAATTTTTTATATCAGCAGATCAAAATAATCTAAAAATATTAATTTGAAGTAAAGAAAAAAATAAAAATTTAAATTTTTTTCAAGAGCGCTTTTAAAATACATAAAAAAACAAATAATCACTACATTATCTTGTAACGTTGATGTGACTATGAAAAGATATTATTTATAGAGTATTTAAAAGTATGGTATCAATTGTTTTTTAAAGTGTTTTTTTTTTAAATACATTAAAATAATATTTTTTTATTTTTAAAAAATTATTTTTAATATTAGCACATCAAAATAATTGAACAATATAAAGAGATTTAATTTAAAATTAAAAAAAAAAAATTTAGTTGGCCTAAGGGCTCCCCCTTTTCCTTTCTTGTTTTCTTCTTCTTCTCCCATCTTGGCCACAACGGTGTTCGGTTGATCTTGGATTTTCTCTCCCCGTCTTCCTTCCTCTGAAAGCCTCGGTGGGGCCTTCTTCTTCTTTCTCCTCAGCTCTAGTGTTTGGTTGGGTTTAGCTCCCCCATCTAGGCTAGGATTTGGTTGGGCTCCAAGCCTATCTATCTCTTCTTCTCTTCTCCTTATCTAGGCTTGGTCGGACTTAGCTCTCATCTAATTAAGCTAGGGTTCAGTTAGGCTTATAGCTAGCCCACCTCTTCTCCCCTCTTCTCCAGCCTTTGGTAGGGACAAGGTAGGTCAGGCATGGAGCCAGGATTCGATTGGGCTTAGAGCCAGGCTTTGAATGGGCTTGGAGCTAGCCCACCTCTTCTTCAGCCTTCAATTAGGCCTAGAGCTAGGATTCCGTTGGACTTAGGGTCATCCCCACCCTTTCTCTTTTCTTCCCATCTAGGCTTCAGTTGGGAGATTCAAGCTTTTGTTCCATCTCTCTCTCTCTCTCTCTCTCTCACACACACACACACACACACACACACAATTCTTATGGCTTCACAGTAAAATAGCATTCCTAAGTATAGTTTCTCATATGATGAGTTAAGGGTTAGAGCACTTCATAACATTGGTTGTATTTGGTTTGGAGCACGAAAAGGTCATGTACATGACAGAAAATATTTTGATTAATTTGCAAAAACACTGGTAAAATGCAGTTTTATCTTTATCTATGAATAAGTTTTTTTGTAACTTTTCTTGAGATGAAAATATTTATTTTTGCAAAAATACTAGTTACAAAAAGGGTGTTTAAATTGCTTTTAAAAGTATTTTTTTACTTATAAATTTATTAAAATAATATTTTTTTTATTTTAAAAAAATTATTTTTAATATCAGCATATCAAAATAATTCAAAAATATTTTTTAAAAAATTCAATCTTATTTAAAACACAATACGAAATAGGCTAAATTTTTTGTGGCAATTTGGTTTCGCCCATCACAAATTAAATTGTGAGTAATGGTTTATATCCTACAAAGAGAATCATGAAATTTTGTTTTCCTACAGCCTACCATGTCATCCGTTCCCTACAATCAAATTTGGTTCTATGTTATTAAACTCATACCGGTTCAGCAGGTTAATTTGATGGCTAGATCGGTTTGAGTTTGTTAAAAGATCGGTAAATATAACAACTCGGTAAAACCCAATCGACCCATGACCCAAGCAAACCTAGACGAGATCCAGTTTTTGTTTTTTTTTCTTCAAATATGGTTTTTCTCCTGTATCTTTTTATTATTATTATTTTTAGTTGGTTATTAACACTTTTTAAAGTTCACTATATAAATATTAGAAAAATATTATGTTTTTTTAATGTGGGATTTGAAATCTTTTAGTATATATGTTTTATGTTAAAAAAAAGAGAGGTTATTTTTCCTTTCGTATATATAATGTGGGATTTTTCCTAAGAAAAAAAATTATTTTTTAACGTGAATTTGAAGTTCTTTCGTATATATATTTTATGTTCATAAGAAAAAAAAAATGTTTTTTCAATGTGAGATAAAAAAAACATTTTGGTTTAAATATTTCAACTTAAAAGGATAAAATAATATCTTTTCAATGTGAGATTTAAAACCCTTTAATATATATACTATATTTTCCCAAGAAAAAAGTTATATTTTCTATATGGGATTCAAAGGTCTTTTGTATATATACTCTATGTTACAATAAAAAAGTTATATTTTTTCAATGTGAGATTTGAAACTTTTTAGTATATAGACTTTATGTTCCCAAGAAAAATAGTTGTTTTTTCAATGTGGGATTTGAAGTTTTTTTATATATATTTGATGTTCATAAAAAATAAAAGTTATGTATTTTCAATGTGGGATTTGAAATATTTTAGTATATATACTTTATGTTCATAAGAAAAAAGTTATTTTTTAAATGTTGGATTTGAAACTCTTTAGTATATATAATCTATGTTCACAAGAAAAAAATTATGTTTTTTTTTTTTTTAATGTGGGATAAAAAACTATTTAAAATATTCTTTTAAACTTCATTATTTATAACATGTATAGCCTATATTCATATGGATTTTTTCTTAATTTTTTCATTCATAATATTAAAATTTTAAATATTTTTTTATTTTTTCGGGTTGATTCAAATTGACCCATGAAACTTGGGACCCAACTCCTTAACTGGGTCAACCTTGAATTGAGTTTTATAACTATGATTTAGTTAGTTGGCTTTAGGTCTCATTTGTTTACTAGAAAATAGTTTTCTTTTGGAAAGTGATTTTCAGGAAAGTGAATTATTTTTTGATGTTTGGTAGTGTAATGAAAAATAAGTTGGAAAACACTTTTTAATGTTTTGTTATGTCATGGAAAATGAGTTGGAAAATAACTTATTAATTATTTTTTTTCAAGTTTATTAAAATAATAATGAACAAATCTTACAAATAAAAAAGTTAAATGAGAATGAAATTGAAAAAAAAATATAATTTTATAAATTGTCTCAAATAAAATATATAATAATTAAAATAATAGAGATCAAATCTAAAAAATAAAAAAATTTGAAAGATGAAGAAATGAAAATAATAATAATTAACATTTCATAAATTATTTCAAATCAAATAAGTAACAATCAAAAGAATGAGAACCAAATTTGATAGATAAAAAAATTTAATTAAAAAATGATAAGGGAAAAGCAAATAATAATTATAAAAATAAAGATCAAAATTAATATAAAACTTAAATTCTAAGGGATGAAATTGAAAAGTAAATATTCAAAACAAAATATATATAACAATAAAAAGTTTGAGGATCAAATTTGATATAATCAGCAAATAATATGATATTTCTAAATTTTTTCATAATTTTCAAAAAGTGTTTTCCGCCCAAAATAAAAAGAAAACACTTTTTTAGAAATCAAGTCAAATTTTTCTTTAACTAGAAAATATTTTTTGTGGACTAACTTTTCTAATGACAAATAAATACATAAAAATTTTAAAAATAATTTTTTAAAAAACAAGTTTCTAATAAACAAACACGGCCTTAATCTTTTCCAATTAAGATTTTGTAATGTGGATTGCCGATTTAATTATTCTTCTTTAGATTTTTTTTCGATATCAATTCAATTAATTATGGGTTTACTAGCCTTGATAGACATTTAATTAGTTAATTCCACATCGATTTGGGGTACTGTAAACGTCGGGAATGTGTTTTGAGCTTCATTACCAAGAACAATAAAGTAAAATCCCTCAAAAATAAAAAAGAAAAAAAGAAAAATGTCACAATAGCTTGTAATAAGATTAATATTCTCTTTTGTTTTTATATTTTAAAAATATATTTTTTATTTTTTATTTTAAATTAATTATTTTAATATATTAAAATTAAAAATAAATTTTAAAAAATAAAAAATATTACTTTAACATAATTGTTTTTTTAAATTTAAAAATAATCATTACAATGAACAGTTTCTAAGTAAACAAACCAGAAACACAATGACATCCATGACTTATCACAACCCTTCACCATCACCAAGACACCATTCCCCTCTCTCTGTCTGTCTGGTTCATGGATCTTTCATCAACCCTCCAACGGTCAAATCTCTATCTTCCACTTGAATAATAAACCCCAAATCCCACTTCAAAACGGTTACTTTCCTTTCATTTCCTTTCTCTTCAAATTCCCACTTCAAAGAAGTTACTTTAGTCCTTTCCTTTCATTTTCCTCTCCAGAAAATTCCCACTTCAAAACAGTTACTGTTTTCCCTTTCATTTCCTCTCTAAATAGACCCTAAAATCGCGACTTTTCAACTATCCAGTAAAAGTCCTCATTTGCTACCTTGAAAAACATGTCTAAAATCTGTTCGTTTTCTATGTTTGTATTGATACTGCTAGTGGCTTTGTCACTGCCAAAGTGTTTGATGGGCCAAAGGGGTGTAGCACCAAGGGATCTATGGTGTGTAGCCAAGAACAATGCTGCTGATCAGGCACTGCAAGAAGCTATTAATTGGGCATGTGGACAAGGTGGGGCTAATTGTGGGCCAATACAACAAGGAGGAGCTTGCTATGATTCAAATGATATACAGAGAACAGCTTCTTGGGCTTTTAATGATTATTACTTGAAGAATGGATTGACTGATGATGCTTGTTACTTCAGTAACACTGCTGCTCTCACCTCTTTGAATCCAAGTAATTGGATACTTTATATCTTTGAGTTAAATAGAATTTTGGGTTTCGTTTCTTTTCTTGGTTTCTGGATCTGTAAGGTTTGAAGTTTGTCTTGTTGTGATTAGTGTTTTCTGCATTTTTGTTATTGCATTGCTAATTCTTGATTGAACCTCGGTTTATTTGTGTTTTTTAGTTTGCAAACCTTGGATCTTTTCTGTTGATTCTGTGTTTAATTTGTTGACGATTTGATTATTAGTTATTTATATGCTAATTTTTCTGTTTCAGGTTTTGATAAATGCAAATTTCCTTCCAGGTAATGCACTAGAACTGGTAAATTATAGCATTGCGATTGTTTTCGTTTTGTGAATGCAGTTCTGTTTTGGCCTTTGGGAAAGTAGATTCTATAAATGGCACTTGTGAATCAAATTCTCCTTTTAAACACAAGCCAATATGTTTGCTTTATGTTTAGGTTATGTTTGTTTCTATGGAAAGTATTATGTAGAACTGAAAATGTAATGTTCCTGAGGGAATCAAGAGAAATCTTTTAAACAAGCCATGTTTATTGACAGGATAAAAGATTACATTGTTCAACATTTTGCTACTTGTACAGATCCTCAACACACTTTGCTATTTGTTTTCTTAAGAGTAGACATTGATACATGTGGTGTGGATTCTGTAGTGCAGCCTATCGGTGAATAATGGAAGCATTTATGCGTCAACAGGAACAATACAGATGGGGCCAGATAATGCAGATTTGAGCAGCAGCAATAGGGCTGGTGGCACATGGTTTTTGCCCTTATTTACAGTTATTTGTTTGTCGTATTTACATGGCTAATTCACTGGCATTAGTGAAAGCGAGGGCCTTTTCTTTTTTATTAGGCATTTTATAGCTTTGGTTTTGTAGGTTTCCAGGAATCATCTTCCACCACTGCTATTAGCTCTGTATGTGAATCTATTTTCATCAAGAAAATCAAGTAAATTGAAGTTCTTGCCTTTCAAGCCTACTACTAGATTGCTGTTAAGGCTCAGTTTTGGGATTCTTGGCCTGTATAAACTTATGAGAAAGGATCTTAAAGGAGTTTTCAGTGCCTGCAATCTCAGTCTGTGAGGAGAATTTCCCTCGTTGGATCTTTATTTGTATTAAAAGAACATGGGAAAACCATCATAGACAATTTGTGATTCCCTGTGGACTGGAATAGAACAAGGAAATCACATCTTTGCCCTTGACCCAAAAAAATAAAATAGTAACAGGCCTTGGAGGGTAACTGAGGTTTTTTTTTTTTTTTTTTTTTTTCGGGATCTATTAATCATTCTGAATTGATATTAGTCATTCTTGAATTGATTTTGGGGCTTCTCCATCTTTATAATTTTTTGCTTGGTTAAATTACTCGATTGACTTAAAAAAATAAAAAAAAATACTTAATTATGGCCCAAGAGATTTTTGATATTTCACATTTTTAATCACTATATTGTATTTATAATTAAAATTCTCATAACTTGATTTTATGGGCTTATTAGTAATTTCATAATATTTGTTTTTGTAATGCTTATATGGTCCTACGAGCAATGTAATATTTTGATAAATAAAAAAAAAAATTAAGAAAGCTTTTACTTTGTGCATTGGATGTATTAGTTGCTCTGTCAATTTAACTGACTTTAATGATTAAAATTATTGTTTTATTGTGTCATTTGATTCATCTTGATGTCCTCCTTAAATAACAAGTGTTGTCCAATGACCTATGATTCGATCTCAAACTTATTAAAAACTTAATCAATTCAATAACCCAAATCTTGAATTATTTTGTTTATTTAAAAATCTTAGCGTAACTTAAATTTATTTTCTTCGTATGTTCAGAACTTGATTCATGGCAATGCGTTGAACACCAATATAGGTTTTCATGAGTTTTTTTTTGCTGTTTTTTTTATTTAAAATCCCCCCCCTTTTAGTTTTCAATATTTAATTTATTATAATTGAGTTTTCTAATCTGTGTTTTAATATGAGTTTCATAATTTTATCACGATCTCATACCTCAAATTGAGATGAAGACAATGTAATCATTATTGATCTAGATAAATTTAATATATTAATATCTTAATATTTATTTTAAAAATATATCATCTAATATATCATCATTTGAGTATTTAAAAAACATTGTCTACAATATACATCATTTTTTTTAATTTTTAATTTTTTTTATTAAGAAAATAAAAAAAAGGTTTAATGCTCTTGTGGTGATCTACTTTTTAAGCTGGTCCTACACAGCCATGTTTGCGAATTATTTTTTTGCTAAGAGACAAGCACTAAGTGTGTGAATCTACAAGTCTCCAGAAGTGGAGAGCCTTCCATTTTATTTTTATTTTTTTTATTCAAATGGTGAATCTCCTTTGCTTCACTTTTCAACAATACAGCTGTTGATGTCTCTTTTTTTCTTGAATAAGAGCTGTATTCATTTTCCCCAATTTTGGTGTTTTCCAAATTTCATCACTTGCACAGATTTTTCGTTTTTTCATGGGGAGGGTTTGTCCGAAGTAACACAGTAGAAATAAAATATTAGGGATGAAAAATTAATTGGGAAAATAGTATAGTTTGAAAAGCTGCAAATGCCATCTATGATTAAAAAAAAATACATTAAACTTTTTTAAAAGCTATTTTAAATTTTAAAATTTTAAAATAAATAAATATTATCTATTATCCTTATCTCAACCGCGATAAAGATAGTATTTATTTATTTATTTCAAATAATATTTAAAAATATAAATTTTCAATTATAAATATAACAGATAAAATTTACTGGGTCAACCTTTCTTAATAATAAATAGTTATAAATTAATAATTCCATTCTTGATAGAATTTTTTAATTGAAATCTCCAAATTAAAAATTTTATTTTGAAAATAAAATTTTATAATATTTTTAAAAAATAAATTCCCCATTGTAAGATTACTTTTTTCAAGTAAACATTATAGAAGCCACTAGATATCATTTTAATACTATTCACCACTTTAGTAATATTTACCAAGACATAGATACTCATGAATGACTTCAAAATCTGTTGTTAAAAGGTTAATTATATATATATATATATAATTTTTTTTTTGCAAGGAATGTTAGATCACAATGTATTTGAGCAATTCAATTCTACATGTTTTACCCCATAAGAAATCCCATTTTTACGCTTTCTTATCTTTCATACTTTGTTCTAATAAATTATATAGGCTACCTCTATATGTACACTACAGTCCCTAATTCCTTACTTAATAATTAATTATGAGTTGTGAAAAATATTAATTAATTAATTAAATAGAAGGTGAAGAAAACAAAAGTAAAAGTATATCCTTACTTTCTAGTTTCTACTCTGTGACTAATTAGTTTAACACTAGACATGTTGGTGCTCGCTCTTCGCTCTCAGCCAAGCAAATTGTTTCTTTGATGTAAGAATAGTGTTAGGTTAAAAAGAATTCTAGTTCCTTGGCTCCAAATGATAACTTAAATAATATAAAAATAAACAATAACAATAAACTAAAAAAAACAACAAAAAAAAAGATAAAAAAATCATACCAGAACCTATCCAGATTACCAAACAACTCAATGCTAAGCTAATAAAAAAAACCGTAAAAAATAAAATAAAAAAGTGAAACTTCAAAGAAAGAAGAAGAAAACCGTAAAAAATAAAATAAAAAAGTGAAACTTCAAAGAAAGAAGAAGAAAACATCAACTTAAAAAAAGAGAGAAAAAAAACATAAAAAAACCTAGGCGAACCTCTTAATCTAGTCTAATCTTAAAACTTGAAACTTATTAAATCATGGACCCGAATTCAATTAATAAACTTAACTATCAACCAATTTAATTTAATAAAAAAATTAGCAAAAGCAAAAAGAAAAAGAAAAAGAAAAAGAATGAGGATAAAATTTGAGAGAAAACACCTAAGGAGGATGAAATTTAAAAACAAATTAAAATAATCCCAAACAAAATAAATAGCAATTAAAAGAATGAGTACCAAATTCAAAAGTTAAAAAATCATACGGAATAAAATTGAATTTTTTTTTGTAATTTAATTATTTATAGATTAAAAAATGATAGGGGGTAAAATTGAAAAAAGTATATAGAGGGCTAATCTAATCGAATCAAACCCAAAATATAAAAAACCAAAAAAGGAAACAGAAAAATAAGCTCAAAAAACCAAGCAATCCCAGTCCTGTAACTTGTAAAATTCTAGATCTGAGTTCAACCAAGAAACTAAACTCTCAACAAATTTAATTTTGAATGATAAAATTATAAAAACAATATTAATAAAACAAATGCAAAATAAATAACAAAAAAAAATAGGGATAAAATTTGACAAAAAAAAAAAAAAACACTTGAGAAGGATGAAATTTGAAAACAAAAATATAAAAATGATCCCAAACAAAATAAATCTCAATGAGAACCAAATTTGAAAAATTAAGAAATCACAGAGGATAAAGTTGAAAAATATTTGTAATTTGATAGATTATTTATATATTTTAAAATAGTAGAGGTGAAATAAAAAATATATTCTTGAGGGCTAACCCAATAGAATTAAACTGTAAAAATTAACAAAACAAAACCCAAAACAATGAAAAAATTCACCGTTTTCCCATGTATGAAAAAAAAAAACTAGGATATTATGTGATTAGTTGGTATTTAATATATACAATTCAACCACTAATTAACTTTTTGTTTTTTATGTCTAAATACCAAATAACATCCTTCAATCCAAGCTTCATAAGGGTAGCCTCACTTTTTCTGGTATCTTGCTTTGAATAGAACCCTATCACGAGTATGAGAGGGAGCAGATTGACCAGATAAAGCCCTTTCAATTAACCCTTTTTTTTCTCCTTCCGTCTTGGAGCATCGCTTCATCGATGAGAATGCCACCACCTTGCAACTTCGGAGAGGGAGTGTAACCATTTGTCTATGCACTTAGCATGGAATGAGAGCTTATAATTAGGGAAACTCCTAGCCATTTCTTAACCTCAAGCATTCTCCAATAAACAACACACTAAATTGAAGCATATTCATCTTAGCCTTCCGGTGCTGGTAAATTGGGCCATAAAGAAATTAATGGACCAATCTACTATTCCTTGACAATAATTAAGTGTCCAAAATCAACACTTCAAGAATTCCAAGATGGAATTGGTGTTGCGAATGAAGGTGTGTTGTCATAAGAAAACTTCCTAAGATAGCAAAATTACAGAGAAGCAAATAGAGAAATGGAGAGAAGCAGAGAGAATTTTTTTGATGAACAAAAAGAGAAGAAACTACTGAATATTTCTTAATCATCTCTTTAACAATATTATAAACATTTTATATCAAGCTATAGTTAGAAGCTTGTTTACGTTTTCTAACTTCTCCTTCTTTCACTGATCAATTACTAACATATTTTCTTAACTATCTAACAAGTTAACAACATTACCACTAACAGACTTTCTTAATTGTCTTAACCGTGTAATAATATTTTAACCACCTGATTCTTTAATCTCTTGACAAGTGGCAATACTAGGACCTTTGATATTTTTACATTCACCTTTAATCGCAGGCTTAGAGGAGCCAAGCATAAGATTGGAACAGTGATGCTAAAATAAAGGAGTTGAAAGACCTTTAGTGAGGATATCAGCAAACTGGTCTGTAGAAAAGACATGTTGGACCAGCAAGTCACCTTTGATAACACATTCATTAACAAAATGATAATAAATCTGAAGATGCTTAATTCTTAAATGGAACACAGGATTTGAAGCAAAGGAAATAACAGAGACATTATCACAATGGATTAAAAGAGGAATATGTAAAGGGATATGAAGATCACAGAATAATTGGCGAATCCAAGCAAGTTCTACAGCAGCAATAGCTAGAGCCCTATATTCATCCTTAATGGAGGATCTAAAAACAATATGTTATTTCTTAGAAGCCCAAGAAATAGGAATTGACCCTAAGTAAACAATATCAGAGGTGGATGAAAGAGGCTGTGTATGCAAAGATGTAGTGGCTTTAGAGGTGGATAAAGAAAAAGAAAAAATTGACAAAACAATATTGTGCAGAGAAATAGATGGTGGAGAAGGAGAATAAGAAATAGATACTGGAGACACAAAGGTGTAAGGAAACACAACTTCATCAAAGATGACATTTCGAGTCACAAAAAACCAATTAGTTTGAAGAGAAAAACAAATATACCACTTATACTGACCTGCATACCCCAGAAAAATGCAAGTAGAAGTTTTTGGCTGAAGTTTGAGAGTATTGTAAAGCTTGAGTAAAGAAAAAGAAACACAATCAAAGATTCTCAAATGATTAATAACTGGTGTAGAACCATACAATAAGAAATAAAGAGATTTAAGTTGAAGAATTTGGTAAGGTATTTGATTAATCAAATAGATGGAAGTTGCACAAGCATGAAACCAAAATTTAAGAGGTAAATTGACAGTTTGTAACAAAGTGATTCCTGTTTCTAAAATGTGTCTTTATTTTCTCTTAGCAATACCATTTTTTTCAGGGGTATATGGACAAGACATTTGATGGACAATTCCTTTGGTAAGAAGATAATTTTTGAATTTATTAATAAGATACTCACCACCCCATCACTTTGAAAAACTCGAAGAGTAGCAGAAAACTAAGTAACTAAAAAGACATGGAAATAGACAAAGATAGAACAAACCTCTTCTTTATTGATCATTGGAAAAATTCAAGTAAACTGAGTACATTCATCTATGAAACTAACATGGTATATGAATTTCTCAACATATATAGTGGGAGAAGGACCCTAAACATCACTATGTATTACCTCTAAAGGCTTGACAAACTTAACTGCTAGATAAGAAAAAAAAAGTTTGGCAAGTTTGCCTTCTAAACAAGTGGTACAGACTAATTTGGAAGTGTCTAAAGTAAAAGGAATCTGGGATTGATTTAAAAGAGAAGAAGTGATTTTGTTAAAAGGATGACCGAAACACTTATACCAAAGACTTGTTTTGATCTGTTGACCAAGATAACATAATTGATTATTGTGGAAAGAAGATGCATGTTGAAGATGAGGTTGTGGAATGGATGAAATGGAGAAAGGAATGGGATACAAGCCAGCTCTATATAGTTCTTTGAGAAGGACACTCCCCGTGATCTTGTCCTGAATCCAAAAACCAAATGCATCACAAATAAATTTGCAATTTTTATCTTTACAAAACCTATGAACCGATAACAAATGTTGAGATAGCTTAGGCACATGCAAAACTTGTTTTAATTATAAAAAGCACCGTGGAACATCCAAAATAGAAGAGCCAATACTAGAAATGCTCAAACCTAAATCCCCTGCAGTGGTAATAATATCAAATCTGAGAAAGGAGTAGCCAAGCTGAGTTGAGCCCAATCAAAGGTCATATGAGTTATTGCCCCATTATCAGCTACCTAAATTTGCTCATGAGGTGCAGAAGAAGGAAAGTTGGCATGCATAACACTAAGATTGGTAGAAGAAGGTTTGTCTTTATAAGAGTAGTTGCCTCTATGATAACATTGAATAACAGAATGCTCAAATTTCCAACAAATCTGACATTGGACTAAAGAGGTAGAGGAGTAGAAGGTTGTTTATGTCGTTGATAACAATTAGCAACTATATGACCTTTCTTACT
>JAAWWB010000994.1:0-25000 GCA_018804465.1 Populus tomentosa
AAAAAAAAGAAGAAAAAAAAAGAGCAAGTATTTACCAGCTAAGATGGTGGAAGTAACATCACCAGCTAAACCTTTCTTTATCAAGATAACATAGACTTTTAAAGTAACTCTGTAGTTGTCATTGAACACTCTTAATTTAATTATTCCAATTACACAGAGAATTACAAAAAAAGAAGAACATTATGAATTAATTAATTGTCAGCATAGGCAGAATATAAAATTCAGAAAGGCAATGAAATTAAGTTTGTGCGCAATGCAGAGAAGGAGATAAAAGGCACGAACTTGCGCAAACAAATTATACTTGGCCCAGCGGTAAAAGCTTGGGACCAAGAGGTTTGCTCCCTCTGTGGTCTCAGGTTCAATCCCTAGGTTGCTTATATGATGGCCACTGGAGGCTTACATGGTCGTTAACTTCAGGGCCCGTGGGATTAGTCGAGGTGCGCGCAAGCTGGCCCGGACACCCACGTTAATCCAAAAAAAAAAAAAAAAATTATACTTGAAGCACGCACCTTATAACAAAGCCTTTGTAAATGCAAAATGATGTAAAGCTTGTGATTACATAATCACGTAATTATTTAATTTTACTTGTATCGTATCACAAATAAACTAAAAGATTAGTTATTTCTAAGAAATATTAGCATAGTTGTATAGAGTAGGAGATATACGCTTTGCAGGGATGGTTGATCGTAGCAAAAGGAAAAGAAAGCGAAAGTGATGGCTAACTCATGAACGAATTAAAATAACAAAGGTTGGGCTGCTGATGGTAAATAATCATAAATATGGCACAATAAAAAAAGCTTGCCATAACAGAACAAAAGTTTTGAAAAGACAGCCATGTAAGCAAATTAAAAAAAAAAAAAAAGAAAGAAAAAGAGTCAAACCACCCTTGGCTGTCAAGCTCAGACTAAAAAAGTATCCATATGCATAAATAAAAGGAAAAAAAAAGACTATATAAATTGAATCTTTGGTATTTTTAAAATTTAATTTCATCTTTCTTGAAGCATATGAAAGGGAATGAAAATTTAAAGTTAATTTAAATAAATATTAAATCAATTTATATAAAAAAATCTAAAAATTTAATTAGATTTTTAATAAATCAAATTAATTTTATTAAAAATTTAATTAATAAAAATATAACTTCGAAAACATTTTATTCATGACCACGCATTTGAGTCTTTAATGTAAATATAAAGCCATACATTAATTACGCAACATGGATCCTACTCGATGCACTTCATTATCTTTCTTCTTTCCACCACATCCTCCTTTTTCGAGCCATTATTCAAAATGTTCACAACCCTTCCCAACAATAGTGTTTAGTCTATTCACTTAGCCATAATGATAATATCTAAAAATGGTGTTGAACTACCAATTAGATATATTACTCAAGTCTACTTCACTAAGAAACTAAGTCCTGGATCATACAGGTTAAGATTAACCTAGAAATTTTTTTTAAAAAATAAGGTATTGATATCCCACATAAAAGAATTAAAAACATTATATATATATATATATAACTATCCTATAAAGAAAAAAAATAAGAAATAAACCATGTGAATGAATGATATATACATAGGTGGAGGCATGGCAAAGGTTGGGGTGGGCTTTAGCCTAGATCAAGATTTTATCAATATTTTTTAACTAGTTTTATATAAAAAAAAAATTATAATTCTCAATTAAGTTATTAAAAAATTTTGAAAATTTACGTGGAGCCTTCCAATATGATATTTTAGCTTGAGTTAAAATTTCAGAAGTTTTGGAGAAATTTAGAAATTTGATGAAAAATTACAATTTGATCAGTTTTATGTTATTGGACGGAGTTAAGATCTTAAAATATATTGAATAAAATCTAGTTAAGATTTTAGGTTGAACGGAGCTTAGTAGTGCTAACAAAAAAAAAACCGTCAAACAAAAGCAAAATGACTTATTAAGAGTAAAATAATTATTTGCCATTAAAAAATAAAATAAATCAGATCTTCCTTCCTTTTATATGTTGTTGACTAAGCAGAAGCATAATAGAATAAGAAAGAAGAGAAAAGGCGAGAGAGAGATAGAAAAAAATAAAGGAAAAACATAAAAACAATTCCAAGAAAAAAAATAAGAAGTGAGAGAATAACCTTATAAACTTACAAAGTCCAACTTATAAAATACTAATCTAGAGAAGAATCAAGTGAAGGAAGAAGGAATTAAAAGAGGGAAAAAATTTAATTACTTTGTTTTCCAGTTGACATGAGATTGTTATTTTATCCCGGTTGAAGAGTTGTTACAATATCGATTCAGATTTAATTATAGATTAATTATATTTCACAAAACATCGAAGGATGTAACTTTAATAGTGAGTTTATTTTTACTTTTGCTTTAATTCTATGTACTTTCAAATTTATTTTTTAATAGTTTGAATAGTGTATTTGAATTAAAACTTTACTATTAATTTCAAAAATTCATGTACATGAATTAATAATTGATCTTAAAAAATATTTATATATTTATTTAATAGCCCAGGATAAAAAAAATTCTTGGCTCTGCCCTTGGATATATACGTTGTTATCCTATATAGAAAAGTTAGAAAAACATTTCATACGGATATAAACTATAAATATAGATATTCCACATGAAAAAGTTAAGAAACATTTTATGAGGATGTGGGTTGTTTAATAAAATATATGAGGTCAAGTATTCACAAGTTAATTTTATATTTTTTGGATTATAAAAAAAAGTTGGGTCTCACCCGGGTTTAGAGTTGACCTGGCAAGTCATCTGTATTTCACCAAGCTCATTGCAAGCCCAGGTTTTGACCATTTGAAACCCAGTTAAGTGATGCAAACATATTATTTAATAATTTTACCCATATTTACATAGTATTTTGCCATATTTTATATATAAAATGCATTGATATTTTTTATATATATATTTTGAAGGTATTTTTTTATGTAATACTCGAAAAAAAGTAATTTGAAGATAAAATCCAAACCATGTTCCAACTTATATTGAATATTGGCAAATTTGATTTTTGATCGATATTCTACATAGAGCTTGAGTTGTAGAGGTCAAAATTAATTGAGTGGCATTAGAAAGTTAACATCCATATATTTTTATCAATACATGGCAAGAAAAAAAAAAGCATAGAAATCGCAACCTTTAAAGACAAGTCTCACATTCTGCTAGTTTTAACCTTTGTTCATTTTGACTTGAATATATTAAGTTAGAGAAATCTGTTTGTTGCAAACTCAAGTTTGTTGGATTCCTGACTCAAAAACATACCGACCTACCAAATTTTAGTAGAAAAAAGCTCATATGAGAAAGATATGATTTTTCTAAAACAACCTATAAATTATACCAGCAGACGAGTTTTGTGAAGAAACAAGTCTAACTTACTTCCTAAGCTTCCAAACCGACATGACAATTATTTATTCATATGAAAAATGTCTTTACATATGCAAATTAACTTCACTAAGTCCAAAGCCGAAGTTTGAAGAGTTCTTGAAAGACTAATATTGTTCTTATATATATATATATATATATATATATATATATATAAAAGTAGTTATTATATTACTTAATTATAGATTGTCTATTTTGAAAATGACTTTTTCTTTCTTTCATGATAAAAAAGAACTAGTAGGAAGGTGAGTATTAGGTTTTTTTATCTGATAAAAAAAAAAAAGAGATGAGGTAAGGGTTAGAAAGAAAATATAAACTCACATTTTTTTCATGCAAGGCTAAGTTTTTTTTTTTATTAAAAGGTTATAGAAGCTTTTGAATTTCAAAAACTGCAAGATTTTTTTTATTTAGTTTATATAATAAGTATAAATGTTTTTTTATGTTTATTTTTCATGATTATTAAATTATTATTCTAACCAATTTATTGCTAAATTTGTTATTAAAATTGAAATAATGATATATCTTTTTCTCGATCTAATAGATATATTTGTATTGTTTTCCTCGAAAGTCTTGTTTTATTCAATGACACAACGAAATTTAATAAATGATAAGAAGCGATAACCATGTATTCGTACGCGACTAGTTATATTCATTTCTAGTATAATATGTAGTGGCCAGTCACGCACAAAATATATATGTAGATGATAATATTCACAACCACATGCCCTTATTAAGCAACCAAATTAAGGATTGGCAAAAGTACTGTCATAGTAATATATAGAAATAGGAAAGGAGAGGCTAATTAGGGTTCTTGTTGAGGAAATTGATACACCAATTTAAAGAGAATATTGTAGGCTAATTAAGAGGTATTGACTGCATAATGGGTTATGCGAATCACGTCTTCCGGCGTTGACGGTGGATGGGTCTTGTTTCTCATTCTCAGCTCCTGGTACTCCTTGTACCGGAAACCTCTATACTTGGGTGCCTCTCCGATGTCTTTCGTAAACTGCTGCAGTGGCTCAACCCACTTGTCTCCGTGCAAGTTATAAAAGAATGCGTATGAATATCGACTTTTGGATTTTGGTCTCACCACCCTGTGGGTTGCGCTCTTGAAATTATTGTTGCTCAATACCTTTGTTTGAGATGAGTGCCCAAATTTTAGTTTTTATGAGCATATCATATTTACTTGCAGACGAAAATAGGAGAGAACAATAATAGCAAATGATTATTATGATTACAGATCTATTATTATTATTACAAATAGGAGAGAACAATAATATGCCCAAATTTATTGATTATTATTATTATTATTTCAGATCTAGTGCTTTAGTAATTTAACTCTTCTTTTAAAAATTAATTATGATTACAATTAGCAAATGATAACATGAGATTAATTGCAGCCTAAGAATAAAAGTTATATGATTCGAACGCGTAATAATTAATTTACCCATGAAAGCTTTAATATCATATTAAATGATTAAATCAACTCAAAAATTTAGTTAGAAAAGGGGGATTTTAGTTAAGAAAAAAATAAAAATAAAAGGGAAAGGGCATGTTCCTTCGAGAAAGATAGATGTATTTTAATTACCTGAATAACATCGCCGACGTTGACTACTAAGGAGCCCCTCGTAGGAATGACCGGAATCCATTTCCCATTTCTGCGAACTTCTAAGCCTCCAGCTTCATCCTGGAAAACAAAAGTGATGCAATTCCCGTCTTCGTGCTCAGTGATTCCGTTGTTTTCAGCTTCGGTTGCAGGGAAATAATGCAAGGCTGCCATGAAATCCCAGCTCCTGTCGCGATTGAATTCCTGGAGGAAGGTGGAAGGGAGACCTAAACACTGGCTTAATATGCTCTCTATAAGAACACCTAGCCTTGTAAAGTAAGCGAATATCTGTTCCAATACCTCCCTGGAAAAATCATTCAGGGAAAAGGAAATGTTAATGCAAAAAATATAACAGGGCAACATTAAAGAAACAGTTATGTGAGCAAGCGTGACCTAAAATGAGGAGGGTTTTGAGGGTAGACATTCAAGTTAGAGCCTGGTGGAAACATCAATAAATACTCGTTCTTGTCTGGCGATTGATCTGGTTGCCTGTTATAACCAGCCGGAAGGGGAGCACCAGAATTAGGAGCACATTTGAGCTTCTCCTCGTTCGGCAACGTCTCGAAAAATGTTTTGGAAAGCTCGATGGCTCGCGTCATCAAACCAAGGGGAACACCATGATTCACCACTTGGAAGAATCCATACTCGGAACAAGCTTGACCAATAATTTCTTTGACTTTCTTCATGCCATCCTCATCATCTTCTCGGAAGCAAGGTGAGAGATCGACAGTAGGAATGCAAGACTCGCCCATTTCAAGTTCACCTCAGTTTTACTCGAGCGATTTTCACAAGGGAGTATAGCTAGGACTACCCAAGTCTGGACTAACTATTCATTAAACTCCCACTTCTGCAATTTCAGTTAGCATAGTTTTTCAACTCTTCTTAGAGGGATCAATTTCTGCAATAAAGTAAAAAAATAAAAGTTTTAATCTTTAAAAAACTATTAAGAAACTGTGGGTCAGGCAAAAAATTTGTCCTTGTAATATTTTGTCTAAATCTTGTTTGGTGGAAGCTCTCTTTTTAATGTTTATATATATATATATATATATAATTTTTTATTTTAAGTATCATTTCTTGAATTAAAAAAATCATAAAATTATGCCTTGCTAATTTTTATGCAAATGTATGCAAGGATAAAGGAATAATTCATTTAAGAGAATTTTATGAAGAAATAAAAAAAAAATGTTTTAATCTCATTGAATATTTATAAGAATTACTTTTTAAAAACTATGCATATTAGGTTCATATATAATTATTTATAAAGTAATTGCTAATGTCACTATTGAAAAAAAATCTTATTTGAAAAGCAAGGTATGAATTTAAAAACATAATAATAATAATAATAATAATAATAATAATTGTTTTATTTAAAATAATTTTTATTTTAGAACCAAAAGGGGCATGCTTGGGCTTTTAAAAAAGATCAAACTCACAAGCCCCTTTTTTTTTTAAGGCCGAGCAACCTTTCGACTATTGAAGAAATTTTCGGTCACCTTAAGTGATCAAAGAATTAGGATCCAAGGTTTCTGAGCACTGAAATCAAAATTTCAACATCTTTTAACCTATAAACACAAAAAAAAAAAAAAAAAAAGTCCTGTAAACCTTTATAATCAAATTTCCAAGACAAAAACACTATGCAATTAGTCTAAAAACTAAAAATCAAAACAAAACAAACTTTTTAGATCTTAATCTACTTTTTCGAACTCATCTAGCACCCAAACCTAGCACCCAAACCATCTCTATTGAACTTCTATATGCAAGACAAAAAGATACAGCAGAAGGAAAGCATACCCAGAAAGAACGTCGAAGTTCTTAAGAAGAACCTTGAAGAAGCTTCCAGCCCCAGATCCCATCTCTGTGAGGGAAAAAAAAACAATGTTGTTTGATTTCTTCGTCTCTGTACTCTATTACAAGAAGCAGCTCCTCAGTCTGTCTCGATGACCGTGTGTTGTTAGACAGGTGTTCAAAACGCTGAGACGGAAGAGAGTCCTATAAAGTAAAGAACACCGCGGAAGCTGCCAAAACCCAAAAGCTTTGTTTCCGGGCTTGTATTTAGTGTGTCGCGGAGTACGGTGGTTCCTGTAATCTACGGTGTCGTTTTGTTGTGTGATTTTGATTGTACAGCTCAACCACTAACAATTAACAAAGACACTGCCCTACTTTTTCCTAATTGGCAGTGGGTTTGGTGCAACGAACACTGTGGAATCTATGCACGTGACCGACCCTTTCCAACGATAACGATTCACGAATTTGGCATCCTGGTTAGAGCTGTAGTGCTGTCCATTTCGAGTTTGTTTATTTTTGTATTTTAAAAACATTTTTTATTTTAATCTTTTTAAATTATTTTGATATATTAATATTAAAATAATTTTTTAAAAATAAAAAATATATTATTTTAATATATTTTTAAAAATAACTCTAATTCGACAGATAAGTTTATTTAAATAATGACACAACTTAATTTGGACTTTAAGCTAGGAACTAATTTAATTTATATTTATTTATTGAATAATTGTGTTTTTAATTTCTTTAATTGAGCATAATTATAGTGAGGGAGATCTCAAATTTAGTCCTTCACCTATGTTCTTATTCCCAACTGGATCACAAACTTATAAATCTTATCAATTTAGTCCCAACTGTTTCAGATTTTTCTTAATCATTTCCATTTACTAATGTTTATATCCAATTTTATTCAAAACAAACTCATCTTATTGCATAAACTAGAGTGTTTGCCAAGATTCGTTCCGGAAAACTGTTTATTCCATCATTTAATTGATAGATGAAACTTGTGTTTTTTTTTCTTTCCCTTTATATAATTATCCTAGTTTTGTTAATACTTTTTATTATTTTATCAAATATCTCAATAAATTAACAAATCATCCTTATAATTAAATATATAGAATGTCTACAAATTGCAATCTTTATGTTGTTATAATTTGAACTAAATAAAGAGACCAATGTCTTTATATCATGCAATAAATTCTATGAGGACAACATCTCATTACATTAATTGGAGCCATAATGGCAAAGTTCTAGTCATTATTTATTCCACGTGACAAATTCATCTTTCTCCGTTATTTTCAATTATTTATGCTGTATTCCAAAAACATTACTGTTTATAACTATTATATTTACAGTTATGTTTAATGGGACAAAAAAAATTAATTTAGATGGTATATATACACACACACTAAAGTCTCTATGACTATAATTTTTTTATTATTATTAATATAAATATTCAGGTTAATTTGTATATATCTCGACTAATTTCATATATTTTTAAATTAACTATAAGTTTTTAATAGAAATTTATGATATTTGAAATATACATAATATAACTAAGGTTTCGTGAGGCATTCTGAATCATCAGTTTTTTCTTGCAAATTAATGCAATTAATCATCAGCTCCAAATATTATTTTTTCTTTAAACTTTTTAATTTGCTGCATGTTGTTTCTGGAGTGAAGATTTATTTATAAACAGATCGTGACATATGAGATATATTCTAGTTATAATTAAAACATTTCTTAGGGTTCTAAATGAAAAGCTTAAACATTTATATATGCCATTCTGGTCATAAAAATTTTATCAACTCTAAATGCCCTTTTCTCTTCTCTCTTTTTTCCCAAATCCTCTCCTCCCTTCTCATCTTTTTTAATTAGACATAGTTTTTTTTTTTTATTAAAGCAACCTAAGCAACAGCTGTTGTGGAGAAGGGATGTTTTATCCACAATATACGAGAGAAAAGGAATAATTAATAAGAAAGAAAAATGGAGCGTGGTGAGGGGAAGCACTAGCAAAGGTGAGGACGTCAGCTTGAAAAGTGAAGACCAGAAAGGACTGCGAAAAAAGGAACTGTGGGTCAGGAAAAAAATTTGTCCTTGTAATATTTTGTCTAAATCTTGTTTAGTGAAAGCTCTCTTTTTAATGTTTATATATATATATATATATATATGTGTGTGTGTGATTTTTTATTTGAAGTATCATTTCTTGAATTAAAAAAATCATAAAATTATGCCTTGCTAATTTTTATGCAAATGTATGCAAGGATAAAGGAATAATTCATTTAAGATAATTTTATGAAGAAATAAAAAAAATGTTTTAATCTCATTGAATATTTATAAGAATTAATTTTAAAAAACTATGCATATTAGTTTCATATATAATTATTTATAAAGTAATTGCTAATGTCACTAATGAAAAAAATCTTATTTGAAAAGCAAGGTATGATTTTAAAAACATTATTATTATTATTATTATTATTATTTTTGTTTAAAATAATTTTTATTTTAAAACCAAAAGGGGCATGCTTGGGCTTTTAAAAAAGATCAAACTCACAAGCCCTTTTTTTTTTTTTTTTTAAGGCCGAGCAACATTTCAACTATTGAAGAAATTTTCGGTCATCTTAAGTAATCAAAGAATTAGGATCCAAGGTTTTTGAGCGTTGAAATCAAAATTTCAACATCTTTTAACCTAAAAAAAAAAACATCCTATAAAACTTTATAATCAAATTTCCAAGACAAAAACACTATGCAATTAGTCTAAAAACTAAAAATCAAATCAAAACAAATTTTTAAGATCTTAATCTACTTTTTCAAACTCATCTAGCACCCAAACCTCATCTAGCACCCAAACCATCTCTATTGAACTTCTATATGCAAGACAAAATTATTAACACCAAAATAATCCTGTTTTTGTCTAAATTATAGTTAATCAAGAGCTTTCTCTCTCCTCACCTTTTCTTTTATTCCTCATCAGTTAAGGACTAAAATGCAAAAAAAATAAAGTTTTATAATTGAAATATACAAATGAAAAACTACTAGGATGAAAGTGTAGAATATCGTGCCATTTGAATAGTAAAAATAGAAAATTACAACTTTAGCTTTCTTTTTATACCAGTCCCTATTTTTTGAATTTTGTTTAACTTAACTCCATAATTATATTTTGTAATATCAATCTTTAATATAATGTAATGTAGGAGTAATTTTTATCATATAGCATATGCGAGAGAATGCAATGTGAAACAAAACCCAACACACCCAACCACTGGAATTGACTAAACTAAAAGGAGGTAAAGTATAATGACTGAAGTGCAAATAATGAAAAACTTCAGGGCCTAGAAAGGCAAAAAAGCCTATGAACTATGATGTGAATAATGCATCGAGCATGTAGTTAACGATGTGAATAGTGCAATGTAGGAATATTCATAGCCAGATCTTAATGTGTGTTTTAGTTGTTAATTAGTTTATAGATTTAGATTAGTGCTTCATAAATGTAGTTTTTCTTGGTGGGGCTGAGTGGTTTTATATTTATACTATAAAAGAATGTAGTTTTATGACATAAACAAATAGAGAATTTCTAGCACACAGATTTTCTTTTAGGTTTCCCGTGAAAAAAGTATCATTACATTACCGCTAAATTTCTATATTCGAATTGATATTGTGTTCAACACTTCTCACTGCTATGCTCAAATTGTTATTGCGTGTTCTAACACAGGTCGCTATGCTAAAGAGCCTACCTTTTTCCCGACTATTTCACAAAATTCACTCTCACCGAATTGAACCATTGATATCATATTCCTGGCTTTGCTTCTGGTGTGACTTCAAGTGCCCTATCCTACAAATGTGAGAAAATACCATCAAAGCGACGGATGACGATACTCAAGACATGGTTCTTTATGGATTATGAAGGTGCAAAGACGATCAAGTCGGGAAAGTTCATAAGATTGGAGATGGCAATGTTTGTACACATTTTTTTATTCAAGTTTCAAGATTGGAGATGGCAATGTTTTCCACTAATTATGAATGAAATAAGAGTAGTATACTGAACATTAAACTTGGTGTTTCAAAGTTACGAGAGTTAGCTACAAGATTTTGCACAAAGTTCCAATTATGCTAGTCATTAAGTTTAAATGGCATTATAAGATAAGCTATATAGATTTCATAATAATCCCACATTATTAACTTTCTATGATAGGATAAGCTATATAGATTTCTCAACTATCCCACAAACATAACTTTCTACGATAAACAAATATAGGATATTCAAATAGCTTTACACCACAGATATTCTACATTTGACTTGATGAGGTTCACAGCAAAAGGAGTTATAATAAAAGGCTAACATGCCACCATCATCTATAAACCTGCATTTCAGGGAGGAAATCACAAAAATAACCCCATACTCAAAAAGGAAGGCCCTGAAACAGGAATACAGTCAGAAAACCACTAACCGACCATGGTACCAGCTAGTTTCCTATGTAGTAGAGGAATCTACCAACAGAAAAGTTAAGAGTGGGTTACCATCCCCAGCACGACACCAGCAATCCTTTTTTACCACTTTATACAAGGTGTTGACCGAAAAGGAAAGCTGATACAAGTAAACGGAAGAAGTAAAGGAAATCATTTGCCTGTGTCATCATCTTCTTCTTCATCATCGTCATCTTCCTCTTGCCCATCATCCTCCTCTTCAGAGTCATCACCATCTTTCTCCTGCAATTAGGCAAAACACAGGAAATCAGACAACATTTGAAAAATCCTCTATGGAAATCCTATTACTGATTCCAATAAATTCTCAATCAATCTGACAGGCTTGATATGATGGTACAAAACTTTTATTTCATTGTGATAAGCAGCAGAATGTCTGTCATATGAAACTTCACATGTATTGTTTAATCTGTCATTAGAACTGCACCTAAACTGGAATCATCTTAAAGGATGGTTTATAGCTAAGAAAGAACAAGCAATAATGTAATGCTTGAATGGTGCCTATACTTCACATGTATTCTCTAATCAGTCATTAGAGCTGCACCTAAACTGCTATCATCTTTATGGATGGTTTCTAGCTAAGAAAGATCAAGCAATGATGTCATTACTAGGAAAAAGAATACAGCATCCCTGATATCTACAGCCATAACAAACCCTGAAGAATGAATTTAAGATCCCACCAGCAACCCTTTCTTTCAACAGGATCAAAAAAATCTTTAAATAACTAAATATGTTTTATGCAATTGGAATTTGTTGATGCCCAAAGTGAGTTAGCCTGCATTAAAGCACTATGGAAAACCAAATCCCTGCTATTCAGATTTCAGATTTCTTCAGTAACTTCAATTTTGTCGAAGGTCTCATTTTCATGCAATTGTAAATTGATTTGTATATCAATCCAGAAACATCATTGAATTTTGGTTTTCATGTTCAGTAAAGTTTTGCTAAAAGACTTTCTATCAAGTTCATATTTCTGCAGAACTATATCTTCCATCTATTTTTGTTTCATTATCTTCACATCCAACAAGCCATCAAGAAAACCATCAAATGAACTTTCCAATTACCAACAACGAAATAATGAAAAAAAAATGCATGCCCTCAGCTGAAATGGAAGGAAAAACACCAGAAACGTTATAACATTCACAAAACATAATAAAATAGGATCCATTTACCCCTTCATCGGCTTCATCCCCATCAAAGTCCTCTTCATCAGGATCCTACATTGGAGAATTAGGAGAGTTACACTTGCTTTCAAGCTTCATTTTCAAGAAAAAAAGGGAGGAAAAGGACTTAAAAAATAAATCAATTACAGTGTTAAAATATGAGAGTGGATTGGGCCATAAATCCTCCTTAATGATCTCTGCAACCTGCAGTTATTTTATTATGTAAGAGATTGCAACAGCTTCAGTAAACCTATTTCGTAAAGAAGAAAAATATCCATAATGCTTATACCAAGGAATAAAGCTCTATTACTTTGTAAGCTACAGGTTCAACTTACCTCATCCTGCATGTCATCAATCATGCCTTTTGGCTGAGTGTTACTAAACCAGCTAAAGAAGCTGCATTTAAGCAGGTGAATTTGAAGGTGAGGCACAAAATACAAAATATTACAAAGAACAGATTTGGAAAAACAATAGGCAATATACTAAAGTTAAACAATGATATAAAAGACATCCTGCAAGCATGAATTGTACTCCACTTAAAACTAAAACAAGCATACATCATAACACTATTACTAAAACAAAGATCAAATTGGCCCTTCACACACTCATCAAATGGAAAGACATCATAAGTTGGTTGAGCAGGAAAATGCGCACCATGACCAGTGACAATCAAACAATAATGGGTAAACTTCATTTTCGCCATTATACATTAATCAATGTTCCTCTTCTACACCTATAGGTTAAAATTCTCTGAAGCTACCTTTCCAATTTCAAAAAATTCCCAATTTTATCTTCTATCCATTACATTGCCTACTTTTTTTTATTTTGGTTTTGAAGTAATTTTTTTTCTTACTTTTTAAGTGCTTACAAGCAGATTATTGCAGTTATAGGGATCTAAGAAGAAAAATGAGAGAAATTAAGAAAAACCAAAATAAACAATGAACAAAACAGAGCTTGTTGTAAGTTATTTAATAGTTAAAGACAAATTTGAATATATATAAGGGTAAAATTTGGATATTCTACACTATGGAGGTAGAAGTGGAGCACTAATGAATCTATAAAGCAAAAATATAGATTACCCAACAACAAATCATGTTTCAAAAGAAGAAAAATTGAAATTATTGTTTGCATAATGAGATTTTTTTAATGTTTCCCTTATTTGTACTAGTACAGATGATATTTATAAAGATAAGAAAAGAACCATTGGAACACGAGAACCAGCTTTGGAGTAAGGAAATAAGAGAAAAAGTAAACAGCTTGAGAAAATAAACCTTTCATCAGCCAAAAGCCTCTTGTTCCCTTTATTTTCATGACTAACTCCATTTGGAAGACCCTTCACATTTTAGAAATGCAATTAAATAAAAAAACAGAACAGAATATACAATTTAGAGAAACCTGTTATGAAATGACAAGAAGAAGTTACCATGCCCTCTTTCCAGCTGATTGGTGTGGCAGTAATCTCTGTTGTTCCTTCATCATGGAAGGCAAAAGATTTTATAAGCTTTGTCTCTTCAAAGTAAGGGTTGGGTTCAAAGTTCTGCAAATGATAAAAAAAAAAAAAAAAAAAAGAATTAAGAACTACTCAATCAATCCTACAACAAAAAAAAAAGATGTCAATTAATTGTATTCAAACAAAGAAAAGACAGTAGAATCAGTTATTCGTGCAAAACTGTACATGCAGGGGGCAGAGAATAAACTTACAAATGTTATTGAATAGCCAGATTTAACATCTTTTGAATCCTCCACTTCCAACAAACTTAAAAATTTGAATATCTACCAAAATAGAAGAAGGGAATCAAATTTACTACACAGACAGGCAGCTAAGGGAAGGGAACAAATGAAAGTGTACAAGTTAATAGTCAGATCATACAGGAACAAAACCAAACCTTTTGATCCTCTTCACTCAGAAGAATACCTAGAGCAGGATGGCTTAAAAACTGCAGGGAACCACAAACAATTAGATGTAACGATGAACTCTGTTTCAGAAAAGGCAGGGGCATATTATAATAGCAGTTATATATATTTTGATAAAAAAGCAGATGAGAACAGATTGCTAACCGCAGTCAACCAGAAGTCAGGTATCGACTTGATGATCTCATTCCGCTTATCATACACTGGCTTGCGTATCTCATTATACTTTTGCTCTACTTCCAAGACCTTATCACTTGCCTCTTCATTAATCTATGAACACAGAAAAACCAAAGCATAGTTCAGGGTATAAAGTAGCAACAAACACAGACAAATAAGGAAAAAAATTATACAAGCATCAATAAATAAATAAATAATCAGACAGTGAACAAACAAGGCATATCATTCAAAAGGCCAACGTTCCCAATATACTGTACACATAATCCTACTTCAATCATGATTTAAACATAATCCTCCTTCCTGATTATGTTTTTTGTTATTAAACTTGCATTAGCTATTGGTTTTCTGGAACAAGTATCCATCATCACATAACCAGATACTTATAACTGGAATTAAACAACTTAAGCAATCATTTAGCATAGCAAATCAGCACATCCAGGTATCTGACACCATAAACCCAGAATGGATAACCTGAGCCTGATTTTCAGTATATATATAGGACAAAATGTACAAAGCAAAAAATTATGCAAAGCAATTGGACTCTACCAAACCAGAAAAAAAAATCTCAAATTTCATACAAATATATATGACATTGAAAGCGCATACACAAAAACATGCAAAGTTTACACTACCTTTTCGAGATCGTCTTGGATCTCCTGGAGCTTCTCGATAGTGAGAATGAGTTCTTCATCGATTTGGTTATTGTCCTCCTCGCCTTTCTCCGCTACCTTCAACTTCTTACCCTTGTTGTCTGCCACCATTTTCTCTATCCACCAAAACCCCTAAACCTATCTCCCCTTCTCCCTCTCTCTCACTCTTTGTTTATGCTGTTGATGACTGTCTAAAACCCTAGTGCTTTTAACCTCCTTGTCTTGCTTTCCCTTTATTCTTTTGTTTCTATTTTTTTTATTCCCTGTTTTTCCCCGTCAAAATGAGAACAAAAGTGTTAGGGTTTTGCGAGTTTGAATCCGCTGTGGAGTCAATTGTAGAGGTTGGGAGTGTTTATTTGGGTAGTAAAATTATTTTTTATTTTAAAAAAATAATAAATTGATTTTTATAGGTTTATTTTTATAATTTTGATGTAATTATATTAAAAATATAAAAAATATTGTGTTAATATATTTTTAATTAAAAAATACCCTATATTTAATTAATTAACAGACATTATGTAAATAACCGGTAAATAACTTATATTGATACTATTTATTATTATTTTGATGTAATGATATAAAAAATTAAAAAAAATCTAAAAAAAAATTTTCAATTGAAAAACAATCTCTACCTCACCATCAAACACATATAGTAAATAACCAATAAATAACTCCCACAATATTCATATATTAAAACCTCAATTTACCACCTGTTAGTTTAATTTAATCATGAATCTTTTGATTTTATTAATTTATATTTCAAAATAAATATATCACAAATCAAGTTCTCTAAAAGATATAAAAAAATAAAACTAGTCTTTTAATTTTCTAGGAAAAGAAACATTGCTTTTGTATCTAGTTTTTCAAATAATTAGAATATTACTCTATTTTTAAACTATCCAAAAATTTTATATAAGTAAAAAAGTTTTTAATAATCATAATCTATATTATAAAAAAATATCAAAATTATCATGAAATTTTGGGTTTCTAAAATTTTTTGGATTCTATATAAAAAATCAAAGTTATATCATCTAACTTTTAAGATGTCAAAGAATATATATATATATATATATATGTAGGTGTTCGGGCCAACTTGCAACCACCTTGATTAATCCCATGAGTTCTAAAACTAACGATCATATAAGCTTCTTTTGGTTATGAGGTTTGTGGGATTCAATCTGGTAATATTTAGAGAACAAACCTAGAATTTAACTAGTTAAACTACAACTTTCAGGATTATATTTTTTAAAAATACATGTGGAGGTGCAATTACATTTGTTTTGTTATCATTATCAATTGGGAATGTTTATTGATAATTTATATGAATTGAAAATTGTATTGTTCCCCTTATTGTTATTACCTATCTTTAGTCGAAAATGCCTTTGCAAATATCCAACTTGTAATTTCTTATAATGAAATCACAATTACCTTTGTTAAGGAATCGCCTCGCACTTTTCCAGTCAACTTAGGACCTATAGGTGCAAATTGCATGCTACAGTGGTCCCATGGCCATCAGGCCTCATGCCACTTGGGCCTAATGTATTATTTCCTCTTTTTTTTTTGTGTTCATTTTATTCAAGCTCTTTACTTCGAGTACAAAAAAGTTTTATATGCCTTAACTAATTATGCTTTATGAAATGAATATTGTCTTCAATTAATAAAATACCCTAAGTATAAAATGAAGATTATTCAAGGCCTTATTTATCATATATCCATAAAAAATATATTTTAAATATTTTAAAAGACCCCATTTTGCTTAAGCCTCCCTTGTACCCATAACAATTTATTTGGAGTTAGGTTTACACTTTCCTTTCCATTCTTTTAGGCTTGTTCATTGGGTTGATCTTTCAATTAATAGAAAGGGATTAGAGTTTTAGTTCATATAGGATTGAAAGATAGGCACAAAAGAGGGTTACTATGCCTTGATAGAATAAAACACACTTTTATTCATATGTGAAAACTTAAGGCAAAAAACACAAGACAATTAATACATGAAGATTATTAAAACTTTATAATATATAACCATACCACAAAAAAATAAATATTGTAAAGATTGATAGGTTCTACCAAGTCTACATTCAATCCCAAGCATAACTTATAATTTTACAATCTAATATATGTTTTTTTTTATTATATTGGATATTTAGGTCAGCTTGTGCGTACCTCGACTAATTTCACGGGCCTTGAAATTAACGACCATGTAAATCTCCAGCGGTCCTGAGATTTGTGGAACTCGAACTAATGACCTCTAGGGAGCAAATATAGAACCTGATTAATTGAGTTACACCCCTCATGATTAATCTACTATCTATTTTTAATTGTATAAAAATATTTTGCAAAGAAAATTACAAAGTTGTTATAATTGTGGGATTCTTATTGCATCAAATCATTGTTCCTAAATATTTCTAGTCAATACTTTATTAAGACTGGATATTAATTATAGATGTTGAGACTGATACATATTATGTTTTTTCTTTTATGAAAGGAAAAAATTGTTTTCATAAGTTAGGGTATGAGGGATACCTAAAACTAATATATAGGTGCTTATTGAATGACATGTACAATGAATTGATCTGCATGAGAATTTCATATGAAGAGATCATATGTGTCTATGAAAAAACTCACACGATGGTTGTGTAAATGATCCTTAGACTTAGATCACTAAATTATCTTATATAATGAGTGTTATGTTTTGATTTTGCTACACGTTCTAATCAATGGTAATAAATGAGCAGATATTGAGTATAACATGAACTATATGAAGGTATTTAAGTAGTCAAAAGAGAATTCATCACCGTATGTGAATTTAAGAAAATATTTCATCTGTTTTCAAATAACATTGATTGTAATTTCTTGTACAAAATGGAATGAGATTTGAGAAGAGTTTTAAATTTTATTCAAAAAATCAATAACTATGATGTTGAGAATAAATATGATTTGACAGAGTAAACATATTCCATGTTATAATGTCTAAATCGGGATATTATTGATGAAGAGATAATAATTATATTGTGAAATTAATCGTCAGAAAATTAAGCCAAACCACTTATGACTTTTCTAATATTTAAGGGATTATGATATGTTTTGGGCATTGTATTTGACCTTCAAATATAAATCAATTAATTGCTAAATTGATAATAAAGTAATTTTTAAATTTATTTATTCTTATTTTATTTAGGATTATGATTTATATTTATGTTAACTTGTTAAGGAACCTAATAGATTAGAAAAATAAGAATCATTGCTCATAAATTAAAATGGGATGATTGATCAAGTGTAACTTGATTATAAATAAAATTAGAAATTGAGGAATAAAATGTAATTAATACAGGGGATTATAATTCTAGATCTATAAACAATCAAGTAAGGACATGATTGAATAAATATCTAAAATTAACATAAAATAATATATGTGATATTATTTAAGAGAAAAAATTGATATTTTATTATTTATAAGATTTTTAGGTTTACCTATAAATAGAAAAACATGTTTCTTATTTCTTAAAGGTAAGTAGAGTGCATGAACACCTAAAACACACACATACACACACACTCTCTCTCTCTCCTAAACCACTTGTAAAAGAGTTTAAAATATTTGTCACTAATAGTTCATATGAATTATCATTAAAAGTTAATTATTTGGATGACTTGTAGTATGCGAAAATCCAACCTTAAAGCAAATATATAAACCTTACATTGTCTAAAAGAATCTTCAGATTCCTAAAAATTTTTAAATTTACAATTTTCGTTATACACACAAATTGTTTCTTTTTCATGTGTTTTTTTTTAATATATATAAAATGTATGAAATACTTCTGTTTTGTCTGTGTTTTTTGTAAATACAATTTAATTCTAATATTGAAAATATCTTCATGACCAAGCTTCTGCGTGATTACTTCATGATGTTTTGAAGTTCTCTTTTTATGTAATATCTTGTAATGCAATAAACCAGCATTTCAATTTAGAAAATTACACATCGAAAATATAACAAACCATTATATTACATTAATCCAAAGATGTGAATGTCATTAATGAATCTAGGTGGAACCCTCTTGATGCTCTTTAAAGCAAAAGATGTGATAATCACACTGCAAAATCCCTTTTTAAACATGGTAGCAGCATGTTTAAAAGCCAAGAAAGATTTTTTATTAATCGGGAAAATAATGATGCCATTGGTAGGTGAAGCTAACTTATCTACATTCTATAACTATATCAAATGAAGAACGTTAATCGGTAAACTAACAATTCTGCAGAAACTGCATTCCTTAGCTGGCTGGCTGGCTGGCTGGCTGGCTGGAAGCTAGATGACCCATCTGCAGTAATCTGTAGGATCTGACTAGGAAAGGTTGAGCTCTTCCTGTTACAATCACCTCCCTGATATAATCCAAAAACACTTGTTCACTGTGATGAAGTGCTGTTGTTTTCGCCTGCAACCCAGTATTGTTTGACGGTGAACAACACTTTTTCTGACGGGAGCGGTCCGTCCTCATGATCCACCATTTTCGCTTTCCATCTCATTCCTCCCACAATTCTCCTCACCTTGATAAGCACATCAACTTTATCACGGAATATGACTGCTCCTTCAGGCCTTAAAATGCGATCCATCTCTAGAAGAATGTCTTCCATATTGCACCTGCAATGGTTGCAAGAAAACAAAAATGCAAAGATTCTTAAAATACCATAATTGAAGGTTTACATGCTTCATCAAGAAACGCTAAAGAAGAGCGGGTGAGCGGCAACACTGATTTCATTTCAAAAATTACTTCCTATCCTTGCAAAATAACGTCCACTTTTGAGAAGGAAGTGGTGTTTAGGCAAAGAAGCAATCAAGAGTTAGAGATTGGTTAAAATATACTGATTCGCGCTAGCAGAAAACACTGACCCACTTAAGACAGAACGTCCCTTGACCTTGTTGATTCTCTCTGTAGTGGATCAAAATAAGTTTGCTGCGATCCTAGTTGGTGAGCTAATAACTTGTAAGACAGAAAACAGAGAAGAGAGAGCAAATCCTAGGAAAAATCAACGTATGATACATTTTTACACTTCCAATTGACGCAAGTCATGAAACAAATCCTAGGACTTACATTCGTTATTCGTAAGAAGTTTTTCAGACAACACTAAAACATAAAATATAAAAATAAAAGAATGGATCTAACTTGTTATTTTATTTTAAATCAGGATTTTTAAAACAAGGTATCAACAGCACATATGGATACCATGATTACAAGTGATTTGAGACTTCTTGGTATATTAAAACTTTATTAACTAGTAAGATAAATAATTCAAACCATAAATAAAATTATTTGACGCTTATTAAATACCTAAAAAGTACAATAACTAACCGTTCGTCAATATAATACAAATTATTTAAGATATTTTTTTATCCTACATAACTTGGTCCCATAGAGAATCTATATTTGTAATCTAAAAACTATTTAGTGCTAGAAAATAATATGCAACATTTGTTGTATCAAGAAAAACTACATAACGAAACAAATGATCTTTTGCTTTCCTAATCTTACCCAAGGCAACATGCAAACCTACTTGCAAGTTAGGTTTGGTGGAACACTGGGACATGGTTAAATATAATCATTTAAACCCTTATAAATCATTCCCACTCAAGCTGTCATTTGTGCTACCAAGCATTTTCCTCAAATCCTAAAGCTCTATTCTATTAGAATTGAATAAAAAGTATCAGAAACAAAGACTTACTTGTCTTTATACAAGCTGAAAACACCATTTGCATGAATAAGATCATATGTCCTTGGGTAAGTGGAGAATGCTTCACACCTGATGCAGAAAGAAGAAAGATCATAGGATAAAGTAAGACATTAAAGAACGTAAATGATATAAGAGAGACATCAGTCCAACATAAACAATCTTTTCTCAATAAAAAGAGTTGGAACTCTCAGCATAAATGTACACATACACAAAACAGTAAAAGAGTTGTACCCTTGTTACTTTCTTCTTGTACTCGTATAAATGAAAGTTCACAAATTAAAAATTTAATAAAAACCAGAATAAGAGTAAACCTTCCCCATACTACAGTAATATTATTGGATAAAATTTAACATATTAAACATCAGAGCATGAAGGTAGTTTTCACATGGCCAGGTAGAATAACCACGGTTAGAGCATAGCCAAAATTAGTCAGTAAAAGAGTAAGCACTACCACCTATCAAGCTCCATCTACAACATAGTCTAAATTCATTTTTCTTGCTTATCAGGAAGAACAAAAGATGTATTAGGTTCTCTAATCCTCTAAGATGTCAACCATGCACAAAATATACTCACAAGTATATTTTCTTTGGTTTCTGGTTCCCTTTTCTCATCTCCACAATTCTTTTCAAGACCAGACAGAAACTCGTCAAAATGCAAAAGTATGAATGACATGGGAAATTTTTTTTATCCAATAAATTTGCAGTGTATTCATTGGAAAAATGTTGTTAAAATGCTTATATTTGGTTCATAACATCCCATATTAACTAACCTTCAAATTGGTTATGTCCTAAACAGTGGGCCAAGTTAAGCTTCAAACCTCCAGTAAAAGTGAGCTGAGAGGCTTCTAATTCTAAGAACAGCCAAAATATTTGCTTTAAGAAAACTTATATCAGGGAGAAGAAGATTTGGATGCTTTCCTATAACCCCCGACTCAAGACCGTCCTGTTACGAGAACCCATCGCACCATAGTAGTGCTCTGGATTGGATCATAACCAAATAGTTGAGACCTAAAAGACTGGTGTAGTTAGCACCAGATAGTAGGGACAGAAGCCTCGCTAAGTTGAGGCCAAAAAGAAACGTTGTTAGAAAAATGATGGGGAAAGTGTAGCTGTGATCAACAGAAATTTATGGCTATTCTATCTGCACTACTTAGTAGTAGAAATTCAATCAACAAAATAATGTGAGCAGAGAAAGGGAAAAAAAGGGGGGGCATTTTCCAAAACTTACCAATCATGATATATGCCAATCAAGCCACGCTCATATATAACACCCAGAGTGTCTTTTTCATTTATTGTGGGCATAACATTCATAACCCACAATTTTGGAGATTCAAGAGCTGCAGCAAAACCTCCCATGCCAGCATTCATGTCCATAATGTTGCGATACCTCCCTGAGTCAATGACATTGTTTATCCTCTTATAGGCATTGACATGCTTCTTCCATGTTCGACTGTCCTCTAGGAATGTCTCAACTGACAATCCTGGAATGGAGCCACTGGATATTCTGGAAGGAACAGCATTAAGTCTCTCTGAAAATGGCTGCCATGCTGCACCAGTGACTTCATCTGTCTCAGGATGAGGAGTTACACATGCCTCCATTTTCTTGTACCTAGAAAAATATGAAAAACTAGAGTAAACATGGAGCAAAAGTTTTCTACCTCAAACAAATAACTTCAAAGAACTAATCATTCTGAATATTTTGAAATACGCAAGCTACTGAAATCTTTCATCATGGAAACTTGTCCTCGTTGCAGCTTGCAACTTAAGTAATGGTAACACTAATGGCATAATTTCAGTCATCAACTTAAGTAATGTTGTTCTTGCTGGAAATAATAAGCAGAAGTTCCACAACAGGAAAAAAAATATATATATATTATGAATTTTTCTACCAAAGTTAAGCTTCTTTCTAGTAAATTGTCTGGAGAATGAATATTAAACATATATTTGTTGCTAAACATTCACAAAAACATACCAAGCATCATCTGGATTTGTTGATTTACACATAGTTGGTTTAGGACCCTGCTCACGGCAAAAATCATTATTTATTCTTTTCTGCCAGATAGCTATTTCACCAATCTCATGCTTCTTTTCCCAGCAAAGAAGTTTGGCAACCTCTTCGATCTTCCTTTGTTCCTCCTCCAGTTCCTCTTTAGGACGCTGCCATGCTTGGTAATTATTCTTCCAGTTAATGGGGGGACCAGAAAGCACCCAATAACCACCAGGTCTAAGAACACGATCAATTTCCATCATGTACATTCCATCTGAAAAGGGAAGTTCAAACTTGAAGCTCTCAATGACTTGCATTGCAACTATCTAGCCAAATAATATCAAATATCAAATAAACATATAAATTATGAAGGCCACAAACGCATTGAAGGTCCATGTCACTAGCCATCCTACACTTTATTATAGCCAGATAGCATAATGTTTTAACTGATCCAATGCTGGCTAAACTCAAAAAAACATTCTGATGGCTAAATTCCAAGATGTCCTGATTTTGCAAGTCATGTCAACAGGGCCAAGGTGGTATGGCTGGTTCATTATGGTAAGTCCTGATTTTGCAAGTCCTGATTTTGTTCTATATGGTAATTGGAACGTATACAAAAAGATAAATCAACAGCAAGAAACTATTCAGAACACTTGTCTGCAATGCCTTTCTTAAAAATACTTTTTAGTTTTATACAACAAAGCATAGGTAATTATTCTCACCATTAGCACCCCAAGGGATCAGGCAACGAGAACAGTGGGCCATGTCGAAGGCTCTAGATGGATATGGAAGCTTGATAGTTCCCAGAACACCAATAACAGCAGGAACGCCTCTTTCCAATGCAAATTGAATTTGTGATTCATGAGAGTCCCTTGGTGCAAACGACATAGCTATAACGTTCTTTTTGAAAAGGTATGCACCCCAACTTGCAACCTAAGCACCGTCAAAAGCAACGAGCAAAATGAAATTCGAAAGAGAGTAAATACCAAAGCTCCATGCTGCAGACTAAGCAAAAATCAGACCATTAAGAAAAACAGTCGTTGTTGTGTGCGATGCAGAGAAGAGACTACATGATAGGAAAACAAAGACTACTAGTATAATTTAACTTACCCCACATCCAGTATCTAAAGCAGTTCTCACAATTCCATTATCCATGGGGATAACAGAAGCGAGTTCATTAATATAGGCATCTGCTCCATGAGGAAACTGCGTTCCCCCACCAGGGAACCTAAACACGTTGCCCTCGTACTGAATCCAGTTCTGAACAGCCTTCTCAACGGTCAAGCTCTTATAAGGAGCATTAACAAAGGGTACATAGTCGCGACTCTTGGGCCAAGGAAATGGGTTTGCATATCCTTTTGGTGCTGGAATAAGGCAGGGCAGCTTCTCGCTGTCAGGAGGGCAATGGCGTTCTCTGTAGATCATATTATCTCGGGGAAACGTCATTGCTCTCATTTGATCTTGACAAGGCGTATAATCGATGTACTTGTCTTCACAGGGCTTAAACTCCTTGACTTGTGCTCCATCATCAATCATGCCAGCATCACCACTTTTCTGATAATTAAGATTGTTGAAAACGCTGCAATCTGTCTGTTTGGAGATCTCTAAGGCTATGTTATCACCCTTTCCAAAGCCACTTCGCTGCCAAGCACCCAGGATGTAGAAGAAACCGCACAAACCCGCAATCACAAATATGGAGAGCAAACTGTTATTGCTTTTGCGGTCTCCTGAATTCCCTTCGTAGCCATAACGCACCTGAGATATGAAGAAATGTTGTCGGAATTAAAATTAAGAAATACAACTGCTTTTTCTTCTCTTATCTTCTCTTCTCTTCTGTTATGAGGGCAAGCAAGCAGATAATAACAAGTTTAGTGTTAATCAAAGAGAATTAATTACTCTTGGATAACTAACAACAAACCCTGTTCTTGTTATTCATTAATCGAACACTAATGTAATGATTACACGACAGGACATGTTCTCTTTATGCTGCAAAAAGTCAATTAAAAAACAGGGAATCTACCCTTCATGTTGGAAAAAGTCAAATACTACCAGTATATGAAAAATAAAATCCCATGAACACGGTTTCTTGATTTCAAGGACCAAATCAAAAGATCCAAAATCTGAACAACGCTTACGGAGGATGA
>JAAWWB010000993.1:0-25002 GCA_018804465.1 Populus tomentosa
AAAGATACTCATTTTTTATCCTGAATAAAAAAAAATACATTTCTTAGTATTTCAATGAAAAAATAAAAAATTTGAAAAGAAAAAAAATAAAAAAAAATAATAATTTGATATTGGTGAACATAAGCTAATTACCTATGCTAAACTATGGGTGAGATCTCAAGTTAATCTTTTAAGTAAGAAAACAATGTGCTAGTATTCTAAACACATTTTCTTGCCTAACAAAAAAATTAATTGAGAATTAAAAAGTTATTGCATGCATTTAATAAAATAAAATAAAAATTATGTGAACTAAAATATAATTAGAGGAGTTGTTATCGTTAACCAAAGATTGAAGTAGAAAACTTAAATATTGATGCACATAATGATTTTTGATCCCGTGATGTGGAGTTTGTTTTTTTTTTTTTTTTTATTTAACCATATAACAATAAAAACAAAGTTTCAGAACAAATATAATAATCTAAATGCTGTATAAAAAAATATGATTTTTAGTATAAATTTTTAATAAAAAAATTAAATTACGTTAACTATGTTGTTTCAATACCATAGAAACAATAAGCAACTAAAATCAATATGTAAACGAATTCTAATAAACTGAAAAATTCTAATAAATTAAAATAAAGATAAGGAAAAAAAGGCATTTCTTTAATCAATACCCCCTTTTCTTATTATATTTTTTTTCAAATATTTTTTTATCAGGAGTTTTTTGTTTTTAAAAAAGTATACTATAATTTTAAAGGCAAGTTTTAATAAAACAAAATAATAAAATAATAAATTGATAACTTTAACATAAATATATGTGTAAGAACTAACAACAATAATGTTGAGAAGAATTATATAAAAATTTCACAATAGAAAAATTCATTATAATATGTGGAGAAACTTAAAATCAAATCAAATTTAAAAAATTTCTTAGTTTTCAAATTTATGTTTTCGGGCATTATTAAAGGTGTACACCACCTCCATTAAGTTTCTTTCTTGAAGATAAATCTATAAATATCAAAATTAAAAGATTGGTGACTACTTGAAAGCTTTTTCTCTTTTTAATATTTTTCTGTAGTTTTCGCTTCTCTCTCTTAATATCTAAGGAGTACTGAAACGCAAAACAAATAAAGTTTGAGACCTAAAAAAATCCAAAATACTATGGGACCAAAGTAAAACAAAGAGTAAAATTGAGGGATTAAAAAATAGATTTATGTGCATTTCAAATAAATAAAATGAAAAAGGTTATTAATTTTTTGTCAATGTCCCCAAATGTTTTTGTCTTCTTAAAATTTTTCTAGTGACTTTCTCTATTCTTTTTAAAGACCTAGGGATTTAATTACAAGACAAATAAAGTTTAGAGTATATGAGAAAAATAAAAAATACCAAGGGACCAAAGTAAAACAGATTAAAATTAAGGCACTGGTGTGTATGTTTATGCACATCTTTTATCAATGTTTTGATTTTTGTTCTTTTAATTTTATTTTTGACAATAATTTCAAAACTTCAATGGAAAATGACATTCAACCTTGAGATGATTTACAACACCTAGGGAAAGAAAGATTATATGCAATTCAAAGAAAATGAAAAAAGCTCGAGCAACAAAAAGGGACTTTTGAAGAATCAAATTGAAGAATAAATAAATTAAATGACCAAAATGGAGTAGAATAAACTTTTAAGGGACCAAGGAAGAAACTTCGCAAAGTGAACATTGCTATGCTCTATTGCGTTGCTGAAACGGGGTTGGTTAAATTTTGAATTTTTTTAAAATAATATATATATATATATATATATATATATATATATATATATAGTTTAAAACGTGGCATGATATAACTGTATAGCATGCCACGTTTTAAACTATAGCTCCAATAAAAAAACATCAAAAAACAGTGTAGTAAGATAGGGTCTTGCTAGGAAAAACTTATGTATGATCACGACAAGGTTTTAAGTCAATAAAGACGAACGAGTCCTCTTACGACCCCAATTAATTTCCACGTACCATCACAGCCAATGGATCGAATGCTGCTTCCTAGTAATTTTCTGAGCACTAACATAAAAAAATATCTTTTATAAAAATATAAAAATATTATTTTAATATATATTAAAATAAAAAATATTTTAAAAATTAATTATTATAGCATTTCTAAAATACTTTTAAAATATAAAAGAATCAACAATAATAAAAGCTACTGATAAATATAATTTGCTTTGATTTTTTTAATTAGTTAAAACTGTTTAAAGATATAATTATGGTTATTTTTTAAAATAATTTTTATTTAAAAATATATTAAAATAATATATTTTTTTATTTTTTATATCATTACATTGAAAACATAAAAAAAATAATTTGAATAAAAAAAATAAAAATTAAATTAAATTGTTTTAAAACATTTTTAAAATACAATAATAAATAATAAATAGGATTAATGTGATAATGGTGCAGGGATGAAGAAAACCGTGACAGATGCACAACACAGCCTGCCACGTGATGAGAAAATCTTTATGCGTTCCTCACTGAATCAGACCCGTGCTCACCTTGTGGATGCCACGTGAAGGCGGCTGCACCCTTAGTAAAGTCAGATATTACCCCATCTGCCATATTTTGTTTTTTCTTTTATCATTAATGTTATTATGATGGTTTAATTATATATAAAAATGAATTAAGAAAAAATAAAATTATTTAAAATATATCAAGTTAATAGTACATTACCCATATATAATTTGATCTATAATAAATTTAATTTAATAGTATCCTTTCCATTTATCACTGTAAAATAAATTTGAGTTAAAAGTCATTTACTATTTAAAATCAATTCATGTGTTTTTTTTTTAAATTTTAAACACTTAAAACCATCACTATATAAAATAATAATTTCTTAATGTATTTGTTAATATCACTATCGTTTGTATGAATATTTGATCTCTTTTATTTTTTAAACATAATTAAATAATAAATAAAGCTTAATAAATACATTTAAATAATGCCTTATAGGTGTTGAAGTTTTGTTTGGAAATGCGGGTCAATCCATGTTTCTAAAAAATTTAATTTTTTTGTGAAAAAGTAATATATTTTTTGTAGTTTTTGAATTATTTTGATGCGCTGATTAAAAAATAATTTTTTAAAAATAAAATAAATATTATTTTAATATATTTAAATATAAAAAAACATATTAAAAAATAAGGAGAACCACACTCAGCTATTAATAACACTCGTTAGGTTATTCCAAAAGGAAGGTGTTTCTACTTTTGTCCTTTCTTAAAATTAATGAAATCTATATTTAAGATATTTATGTTAAAATAAAATTCTCTGCCGTTTCATTTACATGCCAGCACCGTTTCATTCCAAAGCTGCTGCGTCCAAGAAGGGAAAGCTAGTGGGATAATAATGGTGTGCTTATAATCGTGCTAAATGTGCAGATTACAATCTCTTGTCAAAAAAGGCCAGAGGACAGTGGAGAAATGATGAAAATATGGATTCTTTTTCTCTCTTTAATTTAAGAAAAATGATCATTGCTATGTTGTTCACGGAAAAATTAATCAGGTACATCGCATCAGATTAATGTGATGCAGTCTCCATAATTTACGATGATCAGGGATACGCTAAATCACCTGGAGATGTTGTCGATGTGGCAAAATTGTTGGATCTCAATCAGCCACCATTGCAGCACCTAATTTTTTTAAAAAAGTTATTTTTTTTTTTTCTAGTGTGTTAACACTTGAAAGCTTATCAAAAAGTACGGACTTTTAAAACTTTAAAGTCAAGATAGAAATGACAGAATTAGCTCACTGCTTTTTAATTTTAGCAAAACCACCTATGACCAAAACAACCATTACAAAACCAGTCTAGTATAAAAGTTTTTAGTTATCAACTTTTATCTAAAATCTTTTTATTTTGATCAAAAAATTAGATTTTAATCAATTTTTATTGAATCTAAACAAAAAACCAGAATAAACCTATGAATATCCTTTAATTTTTTTTAAAAAAAAAAGACAAGAAAAAGGGATAAAAAATAAAAAATAAAAACATGTGGAGATACCCTATACTCTATTGTGAAGGCTCAAGAGCCTAACATCGAAGGTTTAACAAGTTTTGAAAAGACAAAATAGTGAAAGGGAAAGAAATAAGAAAAAGATAAGGAAAAATAACAGCCTATAGTTAGCAAGATTGGAGAAGGTATAACCATGTAAAAACTCAAAGGTATAGTCCATACGGCCTGTCCATTCATGCTTTTTTTTTTTTAATGTTTAATGACATTTCAGGCTTGTTTTGGTGTCACATGGTGTTAAGTTTGGATGTTGTTTAATGCATGAAAGTATAGTTTTTCTTTGTTTGATATTGCTTTGAGTTAATTGTTAATGTTTTCTGGATGTTTATTAAACACATAGTTTTTGTTTTTGCTGAGATAGAATGATTTTTATAATCGAATAAAGGTGACAATGGTTGTTTGATGATTATTTTTAGGTTGTTAGTTCATGTTTTTGGTTCCTAATTTTTTGTCCTAAAGAGTCAATTTTGGATGTAAATTTAATGCATTGGTTTTCTTTCAATAGGACTACAGTTTTGGTTTTAGGAATTACATGTATGTTTTCCATGAATTTTTTTTTTATGTTTGTTTTGATTAAAATGTATATGAATATGTCAATGTGATTTGTTAAGATAGAAAATCAGAAGTTTAAAGATTCAAATGGACATTTCTTGGTTTGATAACAACTTAAGTATTTTTAGGTTTTTATTATTGAATGTTGTTCATGTTCATTTGAAAAACATTATCTTGAGTATTAGTTTTATATTTCGTTTTGATTTAATTTTGGTTTTTGCATGTTTGTATGACTTGTTTAATCGATAATCTAAGGTTTTTATGCATCAAGAACAAGATTTTTTTTTTTTTTATGAATTTTTAATTCTAGTGTTTTTGTTTTGAACCAAAACCAATTTTGACAAAATCATGTTGATTCTTTGATAATCAAATTGAATGAATACTTGATTCTTTGTCCATGCATGATTGTGAATAAAATCTTATCTTTGATTGATTGAAAACTTGTCTGGATCGAGATTTGTGTTGTTGGGTTTGGTTTGAATGTTCATTAGTGTTCTTTGTTTTTCTGAGTTTTCATTTTTTTTGACAAAAAAAATTTTAGTTTGTGTTTTTTTTGTTTTATAAAAGTTTGATTCATTTTGGTTTCTAATTTAAGTTTTGGTTTGTTTTTCTGGTTAAACTAATGGTTTTTGGTTTGGTTTATGGTTTGAATTAGGGATTTCAGGTCAAACCATGGCTTTTAGTTCGGTTCAGGATTAAACCTGTGATTTCAAGTCAACCTGATTGATTTTGTTTTTTGGATCAAGTACTTAAGCTTTGTTTGGTTGGTTACTTTTTTGTTGGGAAATTTTTGGCCTAAGGGGTGGTTTGGCAAACATTTTCTTAGACATATGACAGCTTTGTTTTGAAAAAAAAATAGTTTTTTACCAAACATACCCTAATAAATTTCTAAAAGATTCTAAAAAATTTCAAGGACCATTTAAAATTATCTGTGGATCATTCACATATTTTTCTCATAATTTTATTTGATATCAAAACTATACACTTCCACTGTAAGAAGATGACCTAGTGTTAAAATACTCACTTACTTTTCATCAAAATCTCAAAAATTTTTGAAAAATCTCTCATTTTAAAAATATAAATATGTATTTTATTTGGTGTGCATTTGATAAAATCTCTCAAAAGATAAAAATTATATTTTGCTTAAAAAATAATATATAAACATATAGTATGAATTAACATTTTTTATATTTATACAAAAAAATAACAAAATATCTTTTCATGCATATTTGAATTCAATAATCAGTTTATTGAATCAATGAGAACTTGATCAATATTTAAATAACTCCTACAAATTTTAATTCATGAGAATTAATGACCAACATTCTAATATAAATATTGGACCTGCAAGTAGGCTGACATTTAAATACTAAAAGTTGAATAGAAAATTTCTAAAATTATTTAGGGCATTCATCAATTTTAACTATGAGTATTTTTCACCACAATATACGAGTTGTGAAAAACTTTTTTGCATTTTAGAATAAGTGAAACATGTCAGAGCACCTACACAGATTCTTCCCACAAGAATTTATTTCGGCATACAAGCCTATAATAAACTCAAAATGCCAAATTTATTCATGAGAATAAAGCTTTATTCTAAGCCATAGACGAGTCATCGGTTAGGAATTCATCAATACCTTTAAGCAACTTTTAGACCAAGTAATGCAGCTTACCTTAAGTAAGGTACGTTAGGGGTGCTAATATCTTTCCTAACTACAATTATTCATTTACCTTAGAATTTCATATAAGACTAGTCCATTTGAGTCTCCTAATGACCTTGAACTAAACAACTAAGCGACGACTCCTTGATCCTGACGCTGTAATGCTCCAGGTTCACGTCTGATAATTATAATGTCAAGAACTAAAATGATTTAACAAAACAGACATACTACATATTATATAATATCCAAATCAGAACATTCTTGATAAATAAATAATAATTACACTAAGAAACAATTCACTGAAATGTTAAGTCAAATCACTTATAACTTTTCTAATATTTAAGATATCATGACAAGTTGCTAGACATTATACTTGATTTTTAAATATAAGTCAATCAATTATTGAATTGATAATAAAATAAATTGTTTAATTTATTTAATCTTATTTTATAATTGAATTATGATTTATATTCAGATCAACTTATTATGGAATCTAATAGGTCACCCACATAATAATCACTAGTTAAAAATTAAAATGGGATGATTAATCATATGTGACTTGATTATAAATAAATTTTATAAATTGAGACCTATAATGTAATTAATACATGAGATTACAATTCTAAACCTAGAAAAAATCAAGTAGGGACTTGATTGAATAAATTTCTAAAGTTATCCCAGAATAATATATATTTAATGGGAAAATTAATATTTTTCAATTTATAGGATTTTTAGGTTTTCCCATAAATAGAATGCTATGCCTTTTATTTTTTAAGGTGAGTAGAGTATAATATAGAAATACCTAAAACACACAAAAAAAAATAAACACTAAAACATATGACTATTCTCTATCTCCTAAAAAGATTTGAGAGATTTTCTCACTAGTGGTTTGTGTGAAATACCATTACAGGTTGAATATTCGAACATTTTGTGGTTTGTGACAACCCAATCTTGAAGCGAATATTTAAAGCTTAATAAAATATTTGATATTCATGTAATCTTTATGTAAACCCTAAACAACTCTAGATTTGTTTGATGAGATTCTTGGGACTCTAAAACAACTTCAGATTTACTGTTTCTGCTATATGTATGTGTTACGAGAAACTCAATAGTCTTAATCATAGTTGTAAAACTTAATTTAACTTGGTCGATCTAGGGCTTAAAGAAAATTTTTAGTTAAAACAAAGTTGTTTTAATTTTTTTTTATTAAAAAAGATATTTGGGATCAACTTCCATTTTACATTTTTTTGAATTAATTTCTCAACAACTAATAAAAAACGAAAACCATGTTTAAATACTGAATAATAAAGAAAAAAACTACGTCTTGAGTCCATCACCTATTATTTCGTCACGCAGATTTACAGATCATGAGAATATGGAACCTTCTAAAGGTGTTTTCAAGTGAATGATAAATTGGTAACTTGACCGACTTCATTATGGAAACACGACTTTTGATAGAGAAGCATCTCTTTATCAAACCGAACATTACTATGTGCATCTTCCCATTCTCAAACAGCAAGCTTTTATTTTTATATTTTATTTTTTTTTAATTTTAAATTAATATTTTTTTATTATTTTCATTTCATTTTGATATACTAATTTTAAAAAATAAAAATATTATTTTAATATATTCTTAAATAAAAATTACTTTAAAAATTACTTTAAAAAATAAACATTATCCCATTCTTAAATAATGTGAACGCTCATCAGCTGGTTGGGAAGACAAAAGTGATCAGTGGGCTGAGTTCTGTGTACTTTCTATGTATAAATAAATATTAATTTATCTCTCAAAATTCCTTACATGATCCCAACTTGAAGAGAAAATATCGTGTTCTTTGCCTCTCCACCCTGTCACAATCCAGAGCTTTCTGAAAAGCACACGTTTTCGGACAAAAAAAAAAGAGACAACATCCAAGTAGTTACTATTTTTTTAAAAAAACAGCATCACAAAAAAAAACATCCAATAAACCATTATATTTAACCATAAGTGAATATAATTTAATTAATTAAGTTTTAAATTTTTTATAAAAAATTATTAGTTTGAGTTTTATAAATTTTAAAGTCATTAAAAATTTATGTAATTATTAATTTTAAAATCCATAAAATTAGTCTAAATATATACAAACTAGTCTGAACATTCATATTTATTAAAAAAAAATATCATATTTATTTCTAGTAGCGCAATAAAATTATGCTATCATTATAAAACCCAAAGGGTTGTATTACTAAGAATAACATGATTTTTTTTAAATAAAATAAAATAAAAGATTGTATTACTTAAATAACATGTTAACATGATTTTTAACATGCAAACCTTACAAATATATGGCACTTTTAATTGCACAACCTTTAATTTTGTTTTTGTATTTTTTAAGGATTTTTCTATCTCAAATAGCACAACTACGTACCTGAAATTGTCTCTAATTGTACTAGTTTGCAGATTGTTTTACTGCTCCAGAAACCTTGGGAGCACCTCATCATATCCTATACGTTTTTATTTCTTACAATTTTATAGAAATTTAATTTAAAAAAAACAAAAAGAAGAAGAAGCACTTCTCCGTCTCAATTTGTTTAGTAGTATAGCTATATTTATTATTTAAAGTGTTTTTCATATTAAAATATATTAAAATTATATATATATATATATATAATTTTTAATAAAAAAATTTAAATATTTTAGAAACAAGGGTTTGCGTGAGTTTTGGAACGGGCTATAAAAATCTTTAAATTATTGTTTTGGGTGTGGTTTGGAATTCTGCACGTATCCATCTATAAACAAATTTTAACTCAGAATATCAAGAGAGGTTTTTTAGAGGGGGAGACTTAAATTTTAAGTAATTGACCTAAAAGTAATGTCAAAGGGAGCCCAAAAGAAAGAGTAAAGTTTTTCCCAAAAAAAAAAAGTTGTTTAATTAATTAATTTGATAAAAACAAGCCTCAAAATGTGGAGCAATCTCACGACAAAAAGCTTCCAAAAGAAAATCAATGCACTTAATTGCCATCCTCCAAAATAAAAAAATAAAAAAAATACATTTTTAATTTTTGTAAATAACTTAAAATAATTAAAACCACAACTCTAAAATAAAGGCCTTGTGAGTAGAAAAAACATGAAAACAGAAAAGATGAGCAAAGGCAGTGGCGTTTTGGTGAATATGTAGAAAGTGAAGTGTTATTGTTTGAGATGAGGAGGTCAGAGAAAAACAAGGGGTGATCCTGAAAATCCAGCGGTTTCAACACTCAATCTTGGGGGCGGGAAGTGGCTTTCCCAGTCGCCATCACAACCCCAATATTAGATCACCACATTTTGAAACAACGTTCTTTCTCTTCACGCTTCTCTTCCTCTCTCTCTCTCTACCACTAGATATTTTCAAACCATCTCCTCATGGCCCCTGGTTTTTGCTCCCCATTTCTTACTGTATTATATGTGTATATATAACAAACCATCTCCTCCTCCCCCCCTTATAGTTTACCCACCTCCTCAAAAGCCTGGCCACCGCCAATCTCCAATCTTGTCGAACCATCATCTCATGATTTGAAAGAAACCATAATTTCTGCTGTTTTTCATGGTGGGTTTTTCGTTTCTGCTCTAAACATTCCTTGACCAGCTTTTGAAGTACACATATACGTTAACTGCAGCCATCTTAATAGTGGTATGCAAAAGAGATACAGATTTTATACGTCGAAAGTATTTTAGTGGTGTTTTGTTAATGACCATTGAAGCTATGGTGGAGCAAAGAAGAGAACCAGTCGCACACGTGCACAGGGTTGGATATGCCAATCGGGCTCTCAGGAAGAAGAGATGCAAGAGGACTAAAAAGTGCGCATCGACAGTTCCCATGGCACTGCAGGATCTGTTTGTGTCATGTAGACAAATGTTTAAAGGTCCTGACAGTGTTCCTTTGCCTGAAGAGATCAAGAGATTGTGCAACATACTTGGTAAGTTCTTGTATTTGATGGTCTTTATCTTGGTTCCTTTTGTTTTATTCTTTTCAAATGCACCATACCACTCTCTAACTAGTTAATATTTGAGTGATCCCTAACTATTTAATATGATCCTGAACCTGAAACTGGTCCTATATAATTAGAATGGTAAAATGGATCCATATCTTTGTAGACATGGTGCACGTTGTTCCCTGTTATAGATTGGCTTAAATATTGAAGCTATGATCATAATGTCTTGCTTTTATTTACCCTTCATTTCCGGTAAAGAATTGCACTTTTAACTTGCAGATTTCTGCAAATGTAGTGATAAATAAATATCTTGAATTCTCTCGGACAATGGTTGATGCATGGGTTTAGAGAAATGTCCAACGAGTAGTGTAAGGATCCAAGTGTCTTTCTAAGATACCCGGATCAAATCTCGCTAGCATCCAAGATGGGATCAAAGAGGAGATCAGACTTTGTTGTCTAAAGCTAAAGCCCCAACAAAAGAAAAATCATGTTCTTTCTGGTTTCTGTTTTCTTCTTTGTGCTGTTCGATCATGTTCTTTGCGTGTGGTATGCTACAACTGTGGTCTAGTTTTGGTTTTCTTGATGCATGAATTTGTTGTTAGCTCGAATTCAAAGGGCTCTTTGCAACACTTCCAATAAGATTTTCTGGTTAATTATGGGAGAAATCATTCACAGCCTCAGTGGAGGTACTCTCTCCCTGCGTTCATATGAAGTGGACTTGTATGGCTCGTCTATAAATTAACGAGGCAAGAGATATATATACTACATCCACTTGTATGGACATAAAGCCCATTTCTTTTCAAGGAATTGCATGTGAAGAAAATTACTCAGCATTTTTGTTGTCAATCTTTACATTTTTGGTAGGAATCAAGATCTTAAACTGAACATTGAACATTTTTCTGAAGAAGTTTTTTATTCTATAATTGAAGAAGTTTTTTATTCTATAATTGAAGAAGTTTTTTTTTTCTTTTTATAAAATTTAGGTTCTATTTATAAGATGTAAGTGTGTAGGTTGAGCAAGCATACAGCCACAATTCCTTTCGTAGTTGAAAAAGAAAGGACACTTCTGGATTACCTCGTTAGTTGGGTCTTTTCTGCATGCCAGGCTCGATATATTGCAGACATTGAATTTGATATCCATTGTCAAGGCCAAGACAAGTTTTAATCAACAGGGTACATATGAATTCTTTCCTTAATTCGAGATTTGGTACATAAAAGCATATATCCTATGGTTGTGGGGACCAGCATTCATAAATACTGTGCATATTTTAACTAGGTGACAAAAATACGTTTCAAGATCATAAACTAATGCAACATGGATATTTTTTTGGCCTACTATGGCGAATGGGTTCTGCTGGAAGCATTTCTATATTAAGCATTTAGTTAAATATAATATTATCCTAACGTTATGCAAATATAAAACTTTCGTGGCCAATTAAAGTAATGGTGTGATTCTACTCATTGTCCTTTCCTTGACGTGCCTTCTCTCTTGCTGTAGATAACATGAAGCCCGAAGATGTTGGGCTAAGTAGCGAGCTGCAGTTCTTCAAGACTAAAGCTGCAGTTAAAGGGACTCCAAGGGTCACTTACACGACCATTTACCAGTGCAATGATTTTTCGGTGAGACTAGCTGTTGCTTGTTTGTTTATTATCATTTTCTGGTCATTTGTGCTGGAATTTGCACATTGAACCATTTGAGTTCCTTGAAGAGCATATGACATGGCAGTCCACTCTGTTATATTGTTGACTGCGTGATCATATTAATCTTCAGCAGGGTATAAGACCTTCAAAAAACTTGATTTGAAGTTTTTCAAGAGCATTTTGAATAGTTGATCCAAATAGGATTTTGCGCTGTGGCCATATGATTGTTCATTTAGAGTCTGGAATTCTCGCATTCTTCAGTTTGAGCTTTGAAATTAGAACATTCAACTAGCAAGTTCCTACACGAGCATAAAGTCTGGATAACCAGCAGATTTTAAGATTCCGATTTTTGTATAGAACGTAAAATAGTTTCAGGAAATAAAATTTATGTTTCAGTTGTTGATCAGTTTTCTTGTCATGTTTCTCTGTGCAGATGTGTATTTTCTTTCTTCCAGCAAATGCCGTCATCCCTCTCCATAACCATCCCGGAATGACTGTCTTTAGCAAACTTCTTCTAGGGAAAATGCACATAAAAGCATATGACTGGGTTGATCCTCCTAGAGCAGATGGGCCTGACACTCCAATCCAATGTGAGTCTCTTGCTCACATTCACACTACTTTTATAATTTAATGAGTTAGCAGAACGAGCCCCATAACCAAAATGCATGTTTTTCCAGTGCGGTTGGCGAAATTGGAAGCGGACAGTGTTTTAACAGCTCCTTGCAACACCTCAGTTCTATATCCAACAGCAGGTGGAAATATCCATCAATTCACTGCTATCACACCTTGTGCAGTTCTTGATGTGCTTGGACCTCCCTATTCCAAAGAAGGTGATCGAGATTGTTCATACTACAAAGACTTTCCGTACACTGCATCGTCGAGTAAGTGATCTCCACCTTGCTTTCCTCCTCATGCCAAGAGTTTTGTGCAAATGACACTCGAACGAAGATCCCTTAAAAATGAATAGTTTTATTTTCAATCCGGACTGCTAAGGGAAACTAATCAGTTCATCACACATTCACGTTTACACGGGCCACGATACACACACAGATGAATAGGCAACATGTTTACAATGCACGGGAAAACATTGATTTAAGTTCCTCATGATGGGAATTCATTGAGTTTAAAAGAGGGGTTATTGCATAGAGCTTCTTCAATTCTCCATGGCATGGACATTGGCCAGGACACCTGAACGTTGTGGTGTTGTTTAGGCATTAGCCTTTCCGAGTCTGCCATTTTAATGGGAATCTTGCTTGATGTGCAAGTGAACCGAGTATGTGTGACATGTAAATTCAATATGAAGTGGTGTTATTGAGAATGCTAGATGATTTTGTGATTTGTTTGTTTGTGTGGCATCACTCCTCCCCATGTGTTTGTCACCTAGCATCCTGTTTCTTGAATGTTATGAACATCCCTGTATTTACCTGCCAAGAAATCAATGCAGATGGAGAGATGGAGCTGAAAAAAGAAGAGGGTAGCTGTTATGCATGGTTGGAAGAGACGGAGGTGCCAGAGAATTCAAAAATGGATGGAATTGAATATTTAGGTCCACAAGTTGATGAAAGCAGGTGCTAGATGCTAGATGGATGCCTTCACACAGAGATCCGCTGTTTTTTCTTCTTTTCTTTTCATTTTTCGAAATCTTTGATAGTGGAACTTTACTTCTTCTTCTTTTTTTTTTTTTGTAATTTTCGTGTGTATAGAAACCTCACATGATATCGCGTTTTCTGTCTGCTGTAAAACCAGGGGCTTCAGTTCCTAGCCCTGCCAATGGTTTATGGTTTTTCTAGCATGTCTAGAGCCCAAAAGACTTCATACTATACTGCCATTGAAGGGTGTCCTCAATCTTGAGCAAAAGCTAGCCAATCTTAGATGCTTCATTTTGTTCTAAAAAGAAAAAGGATAAAGAAAGGAAATATCTACCCTTTAACAGCTCATTGCTACGCAACCTAAAGCCCAGATCTAAAAATTCCTAATCTGGGTCGGCCACTTTTGTGTGAACAGTGAATTTTCTGTCTTTTATTTTATTTTACTTTTTTCTTCAAACTCTTCTTTTTTAATTACCTCTTTTTATTAAAAAAATATACTGAGATCCTAAATTTATAATAATTTTTATTTTGATCTAAAATTTTTATTTATTTATTTTTAAAAGTTCTTGAAATATAAAAATATAGTTGGTTAATGTGATACGAACAATAAAAATAATTTAATTTAGTATTGACAGGTTTTATTTAACGAGGAGAGTTTGATAGTTTGATGGTAGTGATTTTCCTTGTAACCTTCAGCATTGAGTTTTTAGTTTTTGATGATTTTTTTTTTAATTTTATTATTTTAATGTTGAATTGATTTTGAATTTTTTATTATATAATTAAAATAAAAAAAATTATTAAATCTAAATTTATAAGTTAACGAGTTAACTTAAACTAATTAGAATAAATCTAATATATTATTGTCTAAAGTTAAAAAAAAATTTATGAGCTTCATTGTTTTAAAAAAGTCAACTCTTTTTTAATGGTTATCTAGGGTGACCTTAAACTTGCATGTCTAATCTTTTTTATATTATTTTTTGTTTTTATTTTATTATTATTATTATTATCATGAGACCCACTAATTTGACAACAACTCTCTTTTTATTTAATTTAAGACCCAGACTTGATAAGGACTCAAGCTAGGAGTTTCACATTTGATTCACTACACCGGTTTAATGACATCATAGAATCCCTTGCAACTTCGATATTCACCTTTTACGTTTGTTTGTTTTTTCATTTTTGTCTAAGCAGCAACATAGCTCGGGTATTTCACTATAGATCCACCAATTTTTTTTTTTTTTTTTTTTCAATTATATTATTCAAATTGACAACCAATCAAAGTGTGAAACACAAAGAAATCTCATGGTCAATCTAAAATTTTTGAGATAAATTTATTTTAATTCTTATAATTTCTTTTTTCTTCCTTAAAAGCCCTTATAGTTTTTTTTTAATTCAATTTTAGTATAAAAAACTTATTTTTCTTATTTTTAAAAGGAGAGAGAAAGCCACATGATTTTGGTGATAAGAGAGAAGTTGTTTGTTGTTATCAATTACAACCACTAAAAATATCATATATATATTTTTTTTATCAATGACTTCCATTTAATGAAAAAAAAAAATAAATCGAGGTCCAGAAATAAAAATATTATCTTGTTTAATTTTGTATTTTTGAACATTTTTTGGGTTTTTAAAATTTAATAAATTGATTTTTTTAAAATATGTTAATTAGATATTTTTAAGTTAAAATAAATTTTTATAAAAAAAATTTACTTTAATTTTCCAGCCACTATTATAGTGGCTGAAATATGAGTAGACAAACAACAAATCTTCATCGTCATTATCTTCTTCTTGGGTTTTTTTTTTCAAAAAAAGGTTTGTTTAAATAAAAGATTAAAGTAATTGAATCAATAATTGCCCATATGTTCAAATGGTTAAAGTGATGGACTAAAACTGTGTTCATCTCCCCCGCATGTTCAAATCTTGTTGTTTTTCCCAATTTTCTTTCTTTTCATTCTTTTTTTTTAAAACTTTATTTGTTCTTTTTTTCTTTTCTCTTCTTCAATGTTCATTCCTTTTTTTTCCACGTGGCCCACTTTTTAAGTTCTTTTTTTCTTTTATTTTTTTAGAAAAGTTTGGGAATTACATTATAATAAAAAAATTAAATTATTAAAACAAAAGCTTAGATTAGTGTATTTTATTATACAACTAAATTAAAAACAATTATTGAATTCAATAATATGATAGGTTAACTTGAATTGATACAAGTATTTTTTTAAAGCATTATTAAAAATAAAATTGTTTCAAACACACACAAAAGTTAAATATGGAGTTTTTTCAAGTTTGATGTGCTAGATAAAGTTTAATTACAATACTAAAGAGTTCTCCGTGACTTAATTTTTTTTTTTACATTCATTGTTTTTAGCCTGTAGCGCAAGAAATAACCCAATTTATTTTTAATGAGCTAATTGTTTACAAATATTTTTCATTAAGGATTACTTAAAAAAAAAAAAAAAATCAAAAGAGGCTACAACACAACTTGTTAAATGTCCACCTTTTTTTTTTGTTTGATATTTTGGGGAAAAAAGGCAAATTGTGTTGGAAAAATTGTTTCAAGAAAGTGATTAATAAGCATATTTGAAGTTAAATTAAAAGTGTAGTCCATTCACTCTCAAGTTAAAAAGTACCTTGAATTTATTTTTTAACATTAACTTTTTAACATAAAATATTAACATAATTAAATATTTTATGGGTCAATGAAAACTTAATTTTAAAGAACTTGGGCCGGCATGTTCTTTAGAAACTAAAAAATAATTTTAAACCCTAACCTGCATAGAAAATAAACAAGTATTTATTGTAACTTATTTAGTCGCGGAGTGAAGAGTTAAAATTGGGGTTGTGGGGCTTTTACGTGCTAGGGTTTGGGTTTGCTATAGGAAAAATTTCTAGGATATAAAAAAATTAATTTTTATTGTCAACCTATTTTTCTAGGCTTGAGTTTTGATTTATAATTATTTATTCCATTAATAATTATTTCTTACCAGCCCATAAGTATATCTAGCCCAAGAACAAAGTCTAATTAGTTTCTTTAGTAATATGAACAATTTCTAGGCAGTTTTTTAACAAAAAAAAATGTCAGATTTAAAGTTAAAATTACTAGGTTTGATTATGGTTTTATGAAACATAATAAAAATTAATAATAAAAATAATTAATTCTAGTAATAGAGGTGAGAAAACCAAAGCAAAGTGAGTTTTAGGCTTTAAGCCCCATATACACGTGCAATTTAAATTTGGATTTGAATCTACTAGAAAATAATTTTTTAAGCTACATAAAATTAATTTTTATTGTCAGCCTGTTTCCATGGGTTTGTGTTTGGGTTTATAACTTTTTTGTACATGAAGAATTAATTTTTGCTAACATATTAGTATGTCCAACCCATAAACAAAGTCTAATATTTGTTTTTAGAAACCTAAAGTTTTTGGATACTGTTTTTAGATAAAAAACTGTTACATTTAAAGCAAAAAATGTTAGTTTTAATCTAGTTTAGAGTGGGTAATCAAGATTGATAATAATAAAATAATAATTTTGGTAATGAATGTGATAGGATCTAAGTAACATGCTCTTGGCCCGACCCAACTCATGCTTAGGTTTGGGGTTTGATTTATGTTTGGTATAAAATAATATTTTGGACTATAGATATTGTTTTTTGTTGCCAACCTATTTTTCTAGGCTTGGGTTTAGGTTTGTAATTCTTTGACTCTTGAAGATTTTTTTTTTTTACCAGTTCATTTTATATCTAATCAATGAACAAAGTCTGATTAGCTTCTGTATAATTTTTTTTAGCTAAAAAATATCATATTTGAAACTAAAATTGTTAGATTTTATTCTGGTTTTATGGTAAATAATCAAAATTGATATAAAAAGATTAATTTTAATAATTACCAGAATTAATTCTTTATTAGTTTTGGTTTCAAAATCCACTATAAAAATAAGAGTGAAGAAAGAGTTCTCAAAACTATTTTTCCATATTTTACAACTCTTCCTCTCCTCAATTTTTAGTGTTTTTCTTCTTTGTTATGAGTTGTCTTTCCTCCTAATCTAAAGTTTAGGTTTGGTCTTTGTAGAGAGATATTTGAGTCTATTTTTTTATGTTCATGGTCCTTGTTTAGAATTAGAAGTGCATTTAAACAATATAGTGTTGTTGAAATTTTATAAAACTTATTGCAAATATCCTATTTGCACTAAGTGATGAATAATAAAATTTTAAGGACAAATAATTAATCTTTGATAAGAACAAAGCTTGATTATATTTAAAGTTCTTTAATAAGTTCTTTAATAAGTGTGTGTGTGTATCATAGCAAACATGTAATTAAAATTAAAATCATATATAGTATGCGTACTAAAAATATATCCTATCACACATGACATTAAAACGCAATCGTAGCATACATACTAATCATATTTATGTATTAAAGAACTTCAAATATAATCAAGCTTTATTCTTATCAAAAATTAATTATTTGTCTTTAAAATTTTATTATTCATCACTCGGTGCAAATATATATGATTTATAAGCTTATAAACTAAATGTGAATGATCTTTAGTCTATACTTGGACACCTTATTTTTTTAATTGCAAGTTTTCCAACAATATAAATATTACAAGCTTATAAACTATATTTGTATGATCTTGGACGTTTTATTAAATTAAAATACTTTTGTTATCGTAAACTAAATTTTCTATGCTCACAAGACTAATTTTGGACAATAATTTGTTCCTTTTATTGCATCGCACAACACAAGTGCTATGTCAACCAAATCTTAATATGTATTATGAATTCAACCATAGCTTCATTGCCTCTCTTATTTACGTGGAGTTCTTCAAGGTTTGACAATCCTTTATTTTCCCTGTGTTTTTGTAGAAAATAATATGAAAGTTTTTTTTTATTCATTTTATTTTCTATGAGATAAATAGGTGCAATTGAAGAAATTCAATCGAAGATGAAGATCAAGCTTGTATTTCATAGAGGAATATAAAAAATAATTGACAAGCATTTCACCATCAGCATTAATATCTAAACCTATCTCGAAAACATGGTGTCATGAAGTGGCCACGATGCTATTGAGTCTACACCTCTCCTCCTAGACAACCAAAAAGTGTTTGTATTATTTAACACAATCCAATTCATCAAAATCAGATAACATAAATATTTTAAATATTATAGATAATAATAAATTAAAAAAATTTTAAAAATAAATATAACAAGTCAGATTGAGATTTTTAAAAAACAGTCAACCTGATCTAACACATATACTCTATGCTTATTTTTTATTTATATTTAATGGTTTTTGAATTGAGCATTTATTTATCTCTATTTAAAAATATTTCGAGTTCAAAGTTGTTAACGAGCTTCTTATTAAAAATTTTTATCCTAACAAAAAGAGACTTGTCTCTTTGCTAAAGAGAAAGATAAAATAATTAGAATTCAATGATGATGTAATATATGAAGATTAGATATAAAATTAGTGGTGTTCACATCTACAATCCTTGTTGCTGGTCTGTTTTTAAACCATGAAAATTAGCAATATAAATTTAATATGTAAATATATGTAATATCCATATAAAAATTAGCTCAACCTGATATATCCAACCCATTTGAGTCGTGACAGGTTAGGATCTTTTTTAAAAATTCATGAAAGGTTGGGGACTAATATAATGTTAACCATATATAAAAAACATGGCCGCGTGGCATTTCGATTCTCAAGATTTTTTGGCCATTGATGTTTGAACTTTCAAGTTCTTAAAGGACGGCCATATCTAATATTGAAATATTCTTGATGTGAATTTTCAATAATGAAGAATAGGACCTCTTTAATTTTCTTGGGAAATAATTCCACCTATGAAAGTTACAGGAAAAAGGAAGAGGACATGGTTTGTGGGCTGAGCAGGAACTCACACCTTTTCTTTTCTTACATTGCCATGATAAGGCTTTCAATTTCATGCTTGGGATTCGTCTACCTGGTTTCTTTTCCACTTTCACAAGTGGGTTTAGTATTTGTTTCTTTGTTGAAAAGTTTTCTCCTTTTTTACTTTTTTTTAAGTGATTTTTATAAAATAAAATTTTTTTTACAAAGAATTAATTTTTGATATTTATCAGTGTCATAAAAAATAAATTAAAATATATTTTTTAATATTTAGTTACATTATGAAAAATAAATTAAAAAATAAACTTATTAATGATTTAATTTATTTTTTAAAGTTTATTACAAGAAAGAACATTTTGATTTTATAAACAATCTCAAATAAAACACATAGTAATCAAAATAATGAAGATCAAATATGATAGATGAAATGTTGAAGAAGGATGAAAATGAAATATAAGACAAATAATAATAAAAAAAATAAGGATCAAATTTGTTAGATAAAAAAGTTGAAAGATGATAAAATTTAAAAATAAAATAAAAAGAGATTAAAACAAAAATATAGCAATCAAAAAATTAAAAATCAAATTTGATATACTAAACAAATAATATGATAATTTTTAATTATCTCCAGTTTCTAAAAATCATATTTCGTTCAAAATAAAAAGAAAATACTTTGCTAAAATCAAGCTAAATATTTCTTTGACCAAAAAAAATATTTTCTAGTTAATAATTTTTTTTAATGGAGGAAACAATTAAATCTCTAAAAACCTACCTGTTTGTTTTTGCGTTTCAAAAATATTTTTGAAAAAAATTAATTTTTTTTCTTTGCTTCAAATTAATATTTTTTAGTATTTTCAGATCATTTTGATACGCTGATATTAAAAATAGTTTTTTTTTAAAAAATATTATTTTGATACATTTTCGAATGAAAAACATTTTAAAAAGCAATCGCAATCACATTTCCAAATATTTTAGATAAGTGATTAATTGCGTAAAGGAAAGATTTTAGTACTTCTAATATATCCTATCTAAAATAAGCTGCTTGATGTTTAATTTATTTTATAATCTATACTAAAATATATATTTTTTTTAACTTTGAATATTAGATTTAGATTTAGAAATATGTGTTTTTGGGTTTGTAAGGCTTTTGAGAGTAAAAACCTACTCGTAGTTTTGAAATGGGTTTAAAAATACTATTTGTTTGGAACTCTTGGTCACTGGAGACCCATTGAGAGAACTTTTGTAATGAAAGAAGTAATTCTTATAAAATGCCCCAGAAAGATACACTTCAAATTATTTCAAAGTTTATTGCTGAATCTCTTATAATTACTCTTTAAGGCCCAGTACCATTCAGTCAATTAGTTTTGAGAAATTTCAATTATTGAGGAAGGTACAATTATTAAATCCATCGCTACCTGAAGATAGTTCATTCATCGGCTATTCAAGGTTTCAATTCTAGAAATGAAGATTGGATCCCCATCATGTGGGGAATAGCTGGAGTTTCCATGAGTCTCTGTATCTCTCTGACCTTCCCTTCCCTGACAACGCAGACCATTTTCCATTTTCCGGAATTTTATGTTTGTTTCCCAAGAAAAAAAAAGACTACATCTGTAATCGATGCACTTCTTAGTACACTCCTGTGTAAGAAAAAAAGGTATAAACTGTCTATGAGAAGAAATCCAAGAGTAAATCAAAGGCTGTTAAGATGCAGCTACAGCTATTTCAAGGATAATACCAAGTTGCAGTGTCCTTTCTCTGCTTTTATATATAGCATATTAGCTATGCTGCATCATTTCAAGATCACAACCATGGCAGAGAATTAATTAATAAGGACATGATGCATGTGGGATTAAATATATTAAAAGAATAATACAAAGGGAAATTAAAAAAGAAGAGAACAAGTGGTTGGAGTGAGCTGCAGAAAGCGATGGAGCATTGCTTGCTCCTGCTCCTTTGATAGTAATTGACAAGCATCATAAATTTAAAATGAAAATATGAAATGCTTTTACTGTTAGTTGCAGAGAAATAGCAAGCAAGGATCCAAAAGCTACAGCTCTACACATGTAGCCATAGTGGGTCCTCAATATAAGGTGACAGGACCTTAGAGAGCCAGAGCTTTGCCTGACCCAGATAGTGAAAGCTTACATTACAGTCTGTCTTTTTTTTTTTTGGGCTAAGAATAATATGACAGAAAATGTTTGGACAAAAATAAAAAATTTAAATCACAGCTGAATTGTTGCATGCAAGGAATAAAGGTTTCCCTTCTGCTTCCGCAACAAGAATCTCTGCCTTTATCTTTTTCATGGCCATCTCTTTAGACTTCCGAAAGAAAGCACATGAAATAAATAACTGCAAAATAATAAACTTAAAAGAAATGCTCTTGGTGTTCTTTTATTGCTCCTGAGAGTAAAAGAGAGAAAGAAAAGTCGTGGCATTAATTAGCAGGTATGTTACGGTTCTTACAAGTTTTCTCTGAACCCCTGTCATTAAATTGCCTGTCTTTGCATGTAGAAAGGAGCGTGTCAGTAGGATTTAGAGGATCCTCGTTGACATGTCTACGAGTGTATGGTAGCAGAGCTTTTTTGAGTTTTAGTTGAAGTGGCCATTGGGTGGTCTTACAGAGTGTGATGTAACACTTGAGTCTTCTTAAATTTCCTTCTTTTTGAGGATTGGGAAGGAGGTTGTTAGTTGGGCTATTGGATGTTGCCAGGTGTGAAATGCAACTAAATGTTCGTAGTCTGAACTGGCTTTGAGGAATTTTTGAAGATTAATTTTTGTCCTGATTTTGGAGATTCCTTTGTAGCTTGTTGAGAGTTTCTTATCTTCTCTATGAAGTCATAACCATCCATTAGTCTGCTTTTTTATTTTTTGCTACAGGGCTCAAGAAAAACTTGAGGGTCTGGATTTGATTCTACTTGTCTTGTATTCTTGAAGATTTTTAGAGGGATGGAATGGGCAGTAGTTTCGTTTCCAGATCGTTTTAAAGGCTTCTTCACCTCCAGTATGATCCCAGAAGTGAAACTGGTTTGAATATCCACTCTGTGAGGTAAGCTTCTCCACTGAAATTTGAACATTGCTGTGAAACTAAACAAACTTCTCAAACATTTGTTGTTGTTATCTAAGAAAAGAGTAACAATCTATAAATTGTTTACAGTGAAAGGATAATTGTTGTCTTCTATATTTGCTATGATCTGCTATAAATAGTGGGTTGCCTTTGTTTTATTTTGGCCTTGCATCAATAGTTGGAGCTCTAAGATTTTTTAGTTCATAGCACAACACTCAATACCAACCTGCTGTTTTTAATTGCAAACTTGCAGCTGATGCTCATTTCCCAGTTCTTGAGAGCTCTTCAACATCTTCTATGCCTTGCTCCTTGTGTTGATTCTTTATACACAACAAATGGCTAAGGCATTCCAAAGTTCTGCAATCCTACTTTGCGTTGTCCTTGTGCTTTTAATTAGTGGTTCAGAGCAATTACAATCCTCCCAGGGTGAAACCCTTTTAAGAATTCAGCGGCTTTTGAACTATCCATCCGCTCTAAGCAGTTGGAATAGCACCACTGACTTCTGCAATACCGAACCAAATGCTTCTGTAACTGTCGTATGCTATGAGAACAGCATCACACAGCTGCATATTATTGGCAACAAGGGAACTCCTCTTTTGCCTAGAAACTTTTCAATTGATTCCTTTGTCACAACGCTTGTTGGTCTGCCAAACTTGAAAGTCTTGACATTGGTTTCTCTGGGTTTGTGGGGTCCCTTGCCTGGTAAAATTGCACGTCTGTCTTCATTGGAAATACTTAATGTGAGTTCAAATTTCCTATACGATGCTGTTCCTCAAGAAATTTCATCACTCGCTGCCCTCCAATCACTAGTTCTTGACGATAATATGTTTGCTGATGAGGTGCCAAATTGGATCGGTTCACTTCCAGTTTTGTCTGTCTTGAGTCTCAAGAAGAATATGCTCAATGGTTCATTGCCAGATTCATTGGGTAATTTGGATAATCTTAGAGTTCTAGTGCTTTCGCATAACTACTTCAGAGGAGAAGTACCTGATCTTAGCAGTTTGACAAACCTTCAAGTGCTTGATTTGGAAGATAATGCTCTTGGACCGCAGTTTCCTCTGCTTGGAAACAAGTTAATTTCTCTTGTGTTGAGCAAGAACAAGTTCAGGGATGGCCTTCCTGCTGAAGTGACCTCCTATTATCAGCTTCAACGGCTAGATCTCTCAAGTAATAAATTTGTGGGACCATTTCCACAATCATTATTGTCATTGCCTTCAGTAACTTACTTGAATGTTGCAGACAACAAGTTCACAGGGATGCTTTTCGAAAACCAGTCTTGCAGTGCTGACCTTGAGTTTGTGGATCTGTCCTCAAATCTTATGACTGGACAACTGCCAAATTGTCTTCTGCAAGACTCCAAAAGAAAGGTCTTGTATGCCGCGAACTGTCTGGCAACCGGTGATGGAGACCAACATCCTATTTCCCTCTGTCTTAATGAAGCATTAGCTGTTGGGATTTTGCCCCAGAGACAGAAAAGGAAAGCTTCTAAAGAAACTATTGCATTCGGTGTCATTGGAGGGATTGTTGGAGGAATTGCCTTTGTTGGTTTAATTTACTTAGCCGTCAGAAAGGTGAAATCAAGGAAGGCAATCAAGAGACCAAATACTAGACTAATTGCAGAGAGCGCGTCAACAGGGTACCCTTCAAATTTGCTCCCAGATGCAAGTAAGGTTTCATCTCTGCCTGTGCTTATGCTCTTTGTCTACTATATGTGGCTATAGCTTTGCATTGTTTTATAAAGTCATGCATGCATAATAGCGAAATCTAAGAATTCTGTCAGTAATAAGGAAATGTGAAGTGTAACTGAGATGGAATGATGATTGCTCAACTAGTCTCCATTTAAGATATCCCTTTTCTATCCCCAAATAAGTATATTCAAGTGAATCCCTTGCCAAATGTATGAAATTTAGGTGATGAGAATCTTCTTCTTCTTCTTTTATATATATAAAGAGTGCCTTAATCATCACTTCAGTTGTTAGAGAATGTGGTTTATTGCTCCAAATTCATTCTCATAAGAAAGGACTTTACATACATTTTGCTGACATATTTTCAGGCAGCCCATCTAAAAGTGTTCTTGAAAGAAAAGACAAGTTGGTGAGGTTCTAGCACGTTATAAAACATAGAAGGAATACGTAATAATTTACCTAATAAGAGAAGAGCAGAGAATCTTACAGTTCATTTTTCTTTTTGGCAAAAAATGAAGGGTATATTTCTCAAACAATGAAGCTGGGAGCACTTGGCCTGCCACCGTATCGTACTTTTTCACTAGAAGAGGTAGAGGAGGCCACAAACAATTTTGACACATCTGCTTTCATGGGTGAAGGTTCTCAAGGGCAGGTAATGCAAATCCGTTGTAACATATTCTTTGTATTTCACTCAGTTGAATTATCCTGTGATACCCTCATACTTTCCTCCGAGCATGAACTTTTTTAAATTCTTCAAGTAGTCGGGGTCAGCAGAATTCTTTATTGCTGTTCGTTTTGTGGTTTCAGATGTATAGGGGGCGGCTTAAGGATGGTTCCTTTGTTGCTATCAGATGCTTAAAAATGAAAAGAAGTCATAGTACCCAAAACTTTATGCACCATATAGAGCTGATCTCGAAACTAAGACATCGGCATTTGGTCAGTGCTCTTGGACACTGCTTTGAGTGTTAC